>DWON01000233.1:0-38804 GCA_018251015.1 Phocides pigmalion okeechobee | reverse complement strand
CGGACCTGTTGAGTACACCATACGGAAATGACAAATTGTCGGAAAAATAAAAGCTGGAATACACTGAAAGATGCCGGATGCTTTGTTTCAATTTCGGCGATACAAAATGTATTTATGATTACTGTTAAGTGTTGACACTAATAAAAATTAATTATATAACTATTAAATAAAAAAAATAAGACTGGTTAAAAAAATAAATTAAGTTTTTGTGTACTGAAAGTTCTCTCTTACGTACTCACTCAATCACGCACATTATCTTGTAGCTATTAAAGTTTATTATAATTATGCACTTTTAGTATTAATAACATTGTGAAATGAATATTATAAATTAAGATTTTTTTGTCATTACAATATTTGCAAATAAATATTAATTTATTCTTACCTAAACTCTTACTAAAAACCTATAAAAACATGCCAACATGATTTTATTTATATTCAAAGATACATTTTGGTTTGTTGTGAAAAAGTTTGGAGATTTTCATAAGTACAACTTTACAGTCAGGGCCGCGAAAGTAAACCTTTACGTAAAACGCGCCTTGAACATTGAACAAACTCAACTTACCTGAACGTGGTAAGGTGCCACCTTCTCCTCTCCTTTGATTTCTACGTTGATGTGCAACCTGATGGCTCCGGATACCGCCGACTTGTCCGTTCTCTTCTCTAAGTTGTACCACACGTCCATTTCCCCTGATAGAGTTCGCACCTAGACGAAACAGTTCTATCATTATTTATAACGATTTTAAAGATATTTCCACTCTGTGTGACATTTAAGGAAAGATTCTCTTTTTTTTCTTTTATTTAAATACAAAAAAAGTACATTAACTCATACATAACTCTTTTGCGCGTACACCCTGTGCCGTCAACGTACTAATTTAATACAAAGTCGTTCTGTTGAATAAAACAATCTTAAATAAACGTAGTATTCGTAATCAGCTACAATAGTTTAAAGTTGTGTCGCAGCTCTTTAAGCCCACTTGAACACATGAAGTGTGTCTGAATTGCTCAAATTCACATTGGCACAGTGAATAAACAAAATAAGTCTGAAGTTATTACACAAAATGCTATTGGACCTCATCGAGTAATTTATTGTGTGTGTGGTATGTATTATTTTATAAACCACCATTATGATACCTTTAAAAATATTTCACAGTTTGTAAAATGCTCGTGCTGTTTCCAAGGAACAGTTAAAGAATATTCGTCGATATTAAGGTCGTTCAAAGTTTCAGACATTAGCATTTTTATTGTTTACCTCAATGATCGTTTGACCCAAGAAGTCGTCCGATTCCCTCGTCAATTTCTGCCGAAGTTTCGATTTCAAGTCGTTGTCCTCGTCCCAAACTCGCACTTTAATCCGATCGGAGGAATTATGGCATTCGCTATAAAAGAAAGAAAATTATTACAATTTGTTTTAGAGACGTAATTTTTTCGGTTTCTAGGTCAAGCATATAATTTACGAGTATATAGTTGGAATAAAAACTTAGTGTTCATAGATTGGTTTTTCTTCATATTGCTTTATCATGAAATTGGCTGTACTTTTTTGAGGTAAAATTGCCGACATGGTCATTATTATGCGACTAATAGCGCTTTTTTTTTTAATTTAGTAGGCCTTCTAATTTACTTATAAAGTTTTCATGAAATTATTTCAAATTAATATAACTCATGACTAAATCATGAATGGCATCAAATCATAATCTTTAACCACGCTGTATAAGTCGGTCACTAATTAAAATTTCACTCTCAACAAGCACTCAAAAATTAATAACCCCCGGAACTTACAAGTAAAACTTCTCATTCCACACCGGGTTCAGCTCTTGGGGCATTGTTCGGGTCCGCTTTTTGACTTTGCTGACTTGTACCGTGACGTAGGGGTCCGAAGTCCCACTCTTGTCCTTCGCGATCAGCCCTTGCGCACAAATAACTGCCCAAGGAGGGCCATTTTAATTCGAATAACGTGAAAAAATCCATTCCAAAAAATATATTTAGAAAGCAACATATATTAAATAAACACCATTAATTCATTATTCACGATATTGTTAATTGAATATCAAAATAATAATTAACTTGTTTAAATTGCCTTAAAAGTAAACGATTACTCACATCAAAATTTAAAATGAATTTATATTAAAAAATCAAACATTATCAAAATTTTAAACTTTGTGTCTATGTAGTGGACTTAAAATATTTCAGTTATAACACAAAATAATATTACCTGCATGGAAATATAAAATAAACCGAATGAGTTATAACCTGACAGTATAACCAATGTCCAATAAAAGATACAGGTAAAGCAATAAAAGTCAACTGTCTATCCATCTGTTCATTTGGTGATCAATGCAATTTAATTTACAAAAGATTTCTCTTGGCCACCTTTTTTTAAACACGAATCATTTTAATACAAAAATAGCTTTTCTTACGAGTACTAATTAACTTAATAAACCAGTTAACTTAAAAATAATTTATTCATTTCAAATATATATACGATGATCTATTAATAAACAATTAGCAACAGAATCACTCGCCAATAAGCTCAATAAGCTTAATATCTTTACATTTACTTTCGACAACTGCATCAGTTACTGCATTTAATCTGTTAAAATTTGTTTTATTTACATTAACTATACTAATAAACTTAAGCAAATTTAATATACTTTTAGGAATTCATTTTAGTTACGCTGTTAATTTGGTATGGTCTTACTTACCTTACGCTTTAGCTTACCGCACCGTAAAGTCATTATCGCCGTCGTGTTGGTAGTTGTATTTACCTGTTGGGTAACTAAAAACGGATTACCTGTGATTAGAACAGGCCGGGGTTCAAGGAGAAGACGCTAGCTTCAATCTACCAAATTCTATGTATGACCAAACTCGAGTTCTAAAACAACTTGAACATAGCGACTACATTATCGCAAATTCTAATGCAAACTTTGTCCAAGAAGAAAGTTTCAAACAAGTGTAAAAATATGCTCGGGATGAAAATCTAGTTGTTTCGGAATTTTCACGAATCGAAAGTTTGATAGAAGTGAAAGAGAGAAAGACAGAGAGAGACAGAGAGAAAGGAAAGTCGGGATCTTATTTTCAAAGATTTGGGTTTCATCGTCCTGCATGCTTTTGATTTTGCTAAATTCAAAAACGCATTCATCTATTTATTCAAAAAATCTACTCAAGTAGTTTCTAGATCAATCTGAAAAATTAAATAAGTTATGGTCAAATTGATGCCGTTGCATCACAGTATGAGTTATTGGTAGCGATAAAAAAGTTATGTCAATTCGTGATTTCCATGCATTTCTGTGAACATCGAGCATTCGTGCTCTGAGTGGTTTTGCTATTAATAAAAATTGTAGTGATTATTCTGTTTGTGAAATTGTGTTTTGAAAAGTTTATTTCGTGTGCTTATAGTACATATTTCTTTGTAAGTAATGTTTGATCACACAAAATGTTGTGATTCGTGGAATTTCCTCAGTGTTCATGAACAAAACAAGCTATGTTTTGTCGGTTAGTGAGTTCAGGCGGTGCACTAACGACCGTGAATGGACTGGGTTAGTAATTGAAGTAAGGTTGCATAGAATGTGGTTGAAATCTGCTAAAAACTATTATGTTATTTCTAAGAGCGCACAATAGCTACTAAGACACCATGATAATACATGTCATATAGTAATTAGACACTTTCTAAGATGACCCAAATATGTATATGACGCAAAAAAATTACGCGAGTACTTGTGCAAGTTATGATATTTTTTAATGTTATATTTAATAAAAATAAATGTATAAATGATATGGAATTAGCTAACAAGTATGTAGTCCATTAGATATAAAATGATCATATATTCATTGCAGTAATAAGTAACGTCTATCGTCAACCAAAAATAAGATTGAAAACGTAAATTAAATCAGTTTTGCATTGCTACCTTTAAGAACAAAGTTGAAAATTGTATTGTAAATATTTATCTATCTTACCAAAAGGAACGTCTTCAAACATGAACCCTGCTAAGTAAGCCAGTATTTACTTACTTTAGCAACAGTTCTATAAGACAAAAATACATGTAGGTACTTTCAGAATTGAAACAAGTACTAGCACCAAAATACTGTCAACAAATAACATGCACAAATACTTCTCTTTACTGTTCATGAGCACACACTCGCATTTATTGCATATTTACGTAAATACTTACTATAGCAGCGGCGTATTTACTCGACTACTACTTATTATCACTCGACTAAAATTACTCAAAATACTATGATTTTTTTACTATCGGTACAACTTTTACAAATGATTTGTAGCTTGATTAAATTACGCTCAGAGAACAAATTTAAACACTTGTTTTATTACAGCGTGTTACGTTATACTGTTACTTTCTGCGTTAATGGGGCCATATTTACACACGAGAAATTTTTAGCAGATTTCAACAAGAGTATAGAAGTTAGGCGAATAGTCGGTCTAATAGAGCCAAATCTGCGAGCGTGCGGTTCGTAGCCGCAAAAGACCACAGCAAACCTGTGATGGCGATTTTGCAGGACCATTTCGAAGTTCCTTCGATAGTGACCTGCTTGGCCTGTTCGAGGGTGTCTATGTGAGTGTCTGGATCGACGCTAAAAGTCCGCCTGGCGCCACATGAAACGAAAAATAGGAAAGAATTTAGTGTCGTGTTTGTGTCGGGATTGCGCCTGGAGCCTCGCAGACCGGACCGCGGGATCTGTGGAGTAATGGTTATTCACGACACATCATCGAACCTGTGATGGCGATCTTCGCGCTCCATTTGGACGTGCCATCGAGGACCGACTGCTTCACGGTGCTCATGTGTGCCGAGTGCGCCTCCCCTTCGATGCTGAACACGCGTCTGTTACACACAATATGCATCAAACATCCGAGAGCATCAGGCGAAGCCATACGCTCGGTTATTAACTATTAAAATTCTGTACCTTTTCCATTACCATTCAACTTGGTCTATAAATAAAACATTCTGAAATTGGAACAAACGTTAATATTGTTGAAATAATTAGATACAGCTATCGTTATGTGAATAAATACGATATTCAGGGCATTATTTGTTCAAGTAGCAATCAATGATTAAACTACTAAATTAAGAACAAGAATGATGAATAAACATTAATGAGCTTATCGACGATAAATACCTGATGAGTTCGAAGATTTCCGGCTTATCCCTTTCACGTTGTTTCATTCTTTCTTTCATAGCCGTGATAATCGAGTTGGCCTTGTCCTCGGCGCCGTGTTTGGACGATTTCTCAGCAGCCCCTGCGAAACACACTGCTCAGGCGGTGCCAACGTTGTTCTTGGAAGCCACGGGATGCGCCGGGATGGCCCCCCCGCCCCGCGTTCGGGCCTGCCACGACCACTCGCAAGCTGCAACCTCACCAGATACCAACTTAATAGAACAAAAACATACGTCACATAGCTTGATTGTCAGATCTGATGAGGTCGCCCACCCCGAGCGGCGCCAGTCGGGGCAAACCCGAACACGAAGCCGCTACAAGAAAAATATTGACATCCCAAAGCTATTTCCACATTTCAAACCTCCTCTCCGTCTTTACTAAATCCAGTAAACAAAGGAAAAGGGCTTTCAAAAATTCGAACGACCCTTCGTATTTATTTGTATAAGTATTTTTGTTAGCTCCGTAGCGTACAGTCATACTACTAGCATTATACAGTAGCTGTTTATCTTTTGGTTTAGCTTCTTAAGCGTTTAAAAATCTTTTAAGGGTTAATAAGTGAAACATAGGAATAACTATAGAAATAAACACAGAAACGCGGTAATCTAAAGTAAAACACGTAAGAAAGTAAACTAAGACCACATATAATACCGAAGTGGACAGATACTGGATTGCGTGCACACATTTGCTAACAGGCACATATGACTGTTCGGTTCTTTGGGGCGTACGTGGTTCAAGCTTAGGCATTTTCGTTAGAAGAGCGGTGTGTAAGATAGTGTGAGATGTAAAGTAAGGTACAGAAGAGTATACAAAACATTAACAAGGGCCTTCACAAGTATTGGCGCTGGGCGGGGCGACCGGTGGGATTGACGAGTGACAGGACCGGAAACCCTATTTGCGTGATCAAGTTAAACGATCTACACTTCAAAAACATACGACATCAAGATAACTGTTACTTAATACACGGAAATTATTCGAAAACAACGCAATACTGATAAAATACGAAATAAAAGCAATAAACCGGAATAAATAGTTTAGTACATAATACATGTAAAAGCAAAGCTTAGTAACGTAAAGCAAATTTAATAGTTAAGGAAAACTTCACAGTAAGTAAAATGTAAGTACCAAAAGATGTAAATCGGAAAATCAATCAAATATTGTACATAATTTTATACCAAGACGCTTTTAAAGTGTAGATTTGGAATGACAATGACGTGCAGTCGACATTCTGTTCAATAATTTAAAAAATTTGGACATTTACTTTTCAATTTACCATCCGACTGCCCGCCTAATGAGAGTGCAAACGTGATTCTAAATCCGAATTAAGTATAGGTATTATAATTTAGAAAATAGGTATGTGTATCAATCGTAAACCGATAGCCATGCACACCGATGAAGCGAGAGGTCTTTTCATTCGGAAGGGTAACACCATGCTTATTATATGAGGTCATCAAAAAAAAATGAACACAACAATCACTGTGAAATAAAGATAACGGATAGGAAATAATTATAATGATTATTTCGGATTTTGCGTGGAACCATGTGATGTTCTTCGCTAAGTCTATGGTTGGTCATAAATCTAATGATCTTAGCCGTGTTTCGTGATCAATAAGTTTGGGTAGACATATGCTGCATTTGAGAAGCCGATTATCTGCGCCGATAGTCATTTTAAAGTATTTTCAACAATTCTAAGTCGCGTTGACTCGACGCCAACAAATGGCTTCTTTATAAACGTAGCTATGTATTAAACGGCCGTCATGCAATATTGTACTCATGCACATAAATCGGACTAAAGTTTGGCTACGACGATATTTTTATATTTTATTACCTTTCCGTAGCTGTCACATAGAAAGCTAAATCTAGTACTTGGTTAGAACAAGCTTAGGTCTTAAATTTAGCATAAAGGGTTTCAAAATCGGTACTTCATTTCGTTCGATGTAACACAAAAAGTGAAAACCACTTAAAGAACATAATATTTAATGTATTTGATTTTTCAATGGATACAATGATGCCCTACAATGAAGTGTACCAGTAAATAGTAACAATTTCATAATTACGTATTCGTGCTATTGAATTTATTCATTAGTAGCTGAAATATTTTTGATTTAGGCATTTCATTGTTACATGAGTCGCAAATGAACGTCATTCTACTTTCCGTTAAGTGATCGCTACAGCCTAGGTATATCCATATCCAATTTGTAAAAGGACTGAAGTCCTATCAAAGGTCCTATTTAATAGATGTGTTGCGAATCGTAAGGAGTAAAACGATTGTTTTACGTTGTACATGTATCCGGCAACAACGCCTCCACTATAAAAACATGAAAATTACTTCAAAATGAATTATAACGGTGGCAGTGGTACCATCCCCGAACTATTATATATAAATAACTCCATAAAAAGATAAAGACCATAAAATTTTATTAACACCTTTAAAAATTTTGAGAGAAAAATATGCATGTTTAAATTTTAAAATGAAGATTGTAAGAAGATACAAAACGAAGGAAGTCTAGCACTCAGACGTAAGAACAAAGGTCTTTAGAATTCTAGATGACCCGTTAAGTATCATTCAAACTGTTTAACGAGCTTAATGCCTTTCTTTGCAGTGCCGCGGTAATCATAAAAAACTCTATTTTTTCATAAATGAAGGTAATGAAATGAGATTACTTTGTTTTTTTTCATGTTAAAGTTATAGATGGAGCGAGCAGACATCACGATCTTCAATAAATAATGTCGATGTCTCAAGCAGGATTGAAGAACTACCTAACAGTACGTCGATGGTTGTCACTCCTGAATAGTGAGAATTCCTCGCTTGTATGTATAGCTCGTAACCACTTCTCTCTAAACATTGATTATATTTATATACCCAACATTACTTATTTGAGTTATAAAGGTATATTAAATTTATAAATAGCCATAAAAGTAGCTAAAGTAGGTATGACAATTTGATAACAATTCCAAAATAATTGAATTTAACACGCAAACCTGTGTTTCATATTATGTAGCGATACATTGGTCGTCTTCGTTTTTCCATAAATATTCTAAAACCAATTTTAAGTAACTGTAACTACATTTCAACCGCGATTTTATATAAGTTTAAAGGAATGTAACTTGGTAAAAAGTGTACCATTTCCTGGTCAGAATTTGTAAAAGAAATCAACGTTAAGGACCCATAAAGATAAGTTATCAAACAAACGGATAGACGACGCGAAAGGTAATTTATTTTAATATACTTTTTCATCTCTCGTTTCCTTTAATAACTAGATATTGATATTATAATAAAGTTAATGCGGTTAAAAAAGGTTAGAAATTAACTTCGAATTATATGGAAAGAACATGATTTTTTCCAATAGCGTCGCGCAACAAAGATCTTGTCTTGAATAAGTGACCTGTTCTAAGAGATACTTGACTCTACTCATGTTTAATAAGGGCGAATGGCGCTCGTGGTTCCCGTCAAAGATTACGACCTAATTCGATGCAGTCTAGAACATTATGAAGTAACGATCTTTTGACAAAAGTAGCTCTGTTAAAATTCGGGTTTAAAACATATTTAAAGGGTAACAAATTCACGACACATAAACAAGGTAAAAAGGGAATAGGTTCTTTGAAATAAAGCTTTTAAATTGACTTTTATAGAATGTTATTAAATTTATTTGTTAGTATCTAAATGGATAAATAAATCGCAACAGTGAGAACTGGTTTTATTACTTTCGTTAACGACATCATTGATATCGAAATATTTAATCAATTTTATGAGAAGAAATAGTACTCTTAACACCTGTATCGCATCAACTTAATTTGGAAACAAATGCTTCCAGCTTTATGTGAATGATCGTTGCACACAATACAGTTCGAAGCTGGATGGCTGACCGACAGTTGTAAAAAATTATCCGCGCTAACCCTACTTTGTTGTTATCGAGAGATCGCAACCAATAAGCCTAATCGGAGCCTTATTTGGAAATATCTGACAACCATTTGACTAAATCGTTGAATATGAACACGTAGTTCCACCAACACGCATTGGAGCAGCGTGGTGGAGTACGCTCCGAGCCTCTGCAATTTTCAAAAGAGATCGGCAGCAAAAGGACATAAAATATTGTCTTTTTTCTTTTACGCGGTGGCACCTCACCATGACAATGTAACAAATAGACGCCAAACGCAATAAAACCAGTTTACACCTAGCTTGCCAACAGAAGCTATCGTAAAGCTCCACTTACTCTGTAGACAGTCAGCGTTGAGCAAATCCTTGCATTTCTCGTGGCATTTCACGCCACACTCCGTACACCTAACCCCTTGCCTGGCTATTCCCCATAAAAGACCTTCACACTCGTAGCAGTATGTGGGTGACGTCGCCGTCCATAGGACGAAGTTGTGAGGCGTTGTCGACGATATGGGGTATATGAGGGCTTGTAAGGTTTTTTTGTACACGTGCATTTTCTGGAATACATCTCAATATTGAATAAGTTTTACTTATTATACAATCTTGCATAGATTAGAAGAAATATTTGTGAGGCATTGGTGGTGCTGGCTCACCTTTTCAATTGTCCCTAATTTCATTACAAATAAGCAGCAGATGACAGCATTGACAATTAAATGATAACTGAATAGATTTTTGACGATTTTAAAATTCAGTAAAACTCCTAACAATCCGAAATAAGTAGATTAGTACTCGCTGCAATTTAAAATATTTTATAAACGAACACGGATAGATTTTTCGAAATATATCTAACCTTGGCATAAGGAAGATGGGGTACCTGACAGAATGAACTCTCCGTCACTTATGGACATTTGCAACACCAGATGTATCAACAAAATACGTCTGAGTTGCGTTCATTTGCCATCTGTTAATCACAGATCTGTTATTATACATATCTATATGACCCATAAAAGCAATGAATTGTTTACATGAATTGAAATTTAATTAAAATTGATTACAGATTAACTACGGATAATTTGGAAATAAATTATTTAAATAAATATTACTAAATTTCAACTTTAATAATTAGATTAATTTTCATTAAGACTTTCATTATCAAATGATTGCTTCTATGTACTATTTATCTCACGTCACAGATAGTTATCACAATAATTAATAAAAATATATTTG
This sequence comes from Phocides pigmalion okeechobee, assembly GCA_018251015.1. Classification (NCBI taxonomy): domain Eukaryota; kingdom Metazoa; phylum Arthropoda; class Insecta; order Lepidoptera; family Hesperiidae; genus Phocides; species Phocides pigmalion. The sequence continues at coordinate 28,537 of DWON01000233.1, read as the reverse complement.
TTATTATAACGATATGGGTATTAAATGACAATAATCAACGGTCAACCAGCTCAAATTTAATTATTAAATTATTAAACATATATCCTATCATTTTGTCACAAACCATAAAATATGTTCATTAGCAGTCGTATTTTGCAATCAGGGTTTTTTTAATTAATCTTGTCCAAATTGTATTCAGAAGTATTGCAGAAATAATTTTTAAATCTTTATTTACAACAAACCATTAAAATAAATGATTATACTTACCAACTCCTCATCATTCAAGGTTGCTCGATGAACAGCTGACGTCAAACCAGCATTCCTTTTCGTAGCTGCCATAGTCTAAACAGTACAAAAACTTTTAAAATATTGTTTGAAATAAATACTTCATTAATTTATATATTGTATATAATATAGATGTATTAGAAAATCTCGCCTAATTATTTATTTATGATGAAATTCTACGAAGTAGATAAATTTGTATTTAGCTAGAATATCCCTCGAAAAGAGTCATCTCTAATACTTAACTCGTCTACACATGCCGTATTAGCTGCTTCTCAAGCTTTTTATTTTTTACTTAAATTTTAACCTTAACTACTCGTTTTTATAAGATACCATTTTGTTAATAAAATGTGATTTAAACTTCTCGATATATCGAACTGAAATTGTTAACAAACAATACAAAAATATCAATGACTGTGCGTAAAATGTTTTCAAACCAAATCGTGTTCTTGTACAAACAATGAAATTGGTAAACGAAAAGTCAAAATGTCGTACACGTTACAATTGAAGTGTCAGTCTGCTTTATTTTGTTTTTATTAAAAACTGACAAAGCGCGTGCAAAGCAATTAAAACCAACGTTTATACAATGTTTAATATAATATTGAGTTAAAAGTAAACTTACAATAAATAATATTAACAGCAGAGTCATGCAAAGCGGATGAGAATATAAATATTCTACTTAACAAACAATGGTTAATACTTGCATACAATTGCTGGTAATGAAAGAAAAGAAGAAAATAAAAGTATTGCATATCAAAAGCCGTATTCTATTTGCTGATAACAAACATGCATAGAAAGATAGTGTTATTGGGATAGAAATACCTTAAGAACCTGCGAGTCCATGGTTTAGGGAAATGCAATGACATAATTAATTTTCATCAGGAATAAGTCAGTAACACTTCACAGTGGTTTACTACGTCTATTATTCATTTTAGGTGACCCCTAAGTTCAGTTCCAGGTTCATAAATTGGAACTTCTACGTTTGGGTAGGTATGACCTACATAGGTAGATAGGATAGACAATAAGGTAACATAAACACATCAAAGAAAGTAGAAGAGTTAATATAGACCGTTATAAAGTCGTTATAGTATCCATCAAGGTGGACAAAATGTGGGAAAGATCTTTCGAAATCAAATAATATATTAAGTTACTAGAAATATAAAGAATTATCAACAACTTTTACAGTGAATTTCTTTCAATGTGTTAAAAATGCGCAATAATTAATTGTCGCGTCTACAATTGAATAGTCTGTACAAATCCAACATATTTAATCTCAATACTTACAAAAAGACTTACAATTTTATGAAATAAGTATTTTAAAAACGTTTTGCTAATAATTCTCCCACAGATTGTCCAAGAAATAGAGTCACAATATGAAAATATTCCGTTGAGAAGAAAACATTTATTACGCGCCTAATGTTACTAAGCATCAGGAAGCGTACGTCGAGCTGTTAACATCAACGACCAGTTTCAAATATCTACCTTTTCTAAAGATTTCATTCGCAATTGCGCCCAGAGCCCAAAATATGTGGCATGACCATAAGTGGCATTAAGTAAAATAGGGATATTCAAATATGTGGCATACTACGTGACATTAAGTAGACTAGGAATAGTAGTCCTGCGTAGGTATTTATTATTGAAATATTAATTGTAAGGAGAGGAGAACTTAATGACTAATTAATAACTCTTTTTTATTTCGATTTTCTTTTATGTGTGAGTGTAAATACATGTACTTTATACACACATCGACATAGAAAGCGGAAAAAGGTATACTTCGCACTGCAATTTCTTTTCTTTTAGCTTGTGTTAGTTATACAATATATATGCTATTAAATTTGGATACGAAAATCATATTATTTATTATATTAATTACAAGAACCTGCCTCCGAAAAGATGAAAAACTATTATTTACTATTAAGTACTTTGCTTTTCACCGTTTGTTGATTTAAATTGGGAGTCATCCAAGCATTTATTACAAAAATGTCGCGTACCAAATATTTAGCACTAGATAATGTTACACATTAGATAATGACTTAGAGATTTCCATAAGTCTAAAACTTGTGATATATCAAATTATTTAGGTATCTCCATGAATTAAAATATAGTATTCTTGATAAAACATATACTATTCTGCTAGGTAGCCGAGTATTTGCAAGCGCAATCGGCATCTTAATTTATTAAACATGGAAAAATCTTCATAAATATCAAATTGAAGTAATCGCTAGCTAGCTATATATTACGTAAATAACATAGCAATAACTGTAAATAAATACAAACACATCCTGACGTGCTACAACTGTTCTCATTCCGCAGACTGTAGCTTTGTTTATGATACTAAATACAGTAAAGATTAAAGGGAATTTGAGTCAGCTTACCCATGTATATAAATTACATGCCACGGATTTTGCGCTTATGGGCCCATCTACTGATTGTAATCTTCGATATAGTCTGTACCTTCGTGTCATAAAATTTTACAACTCAAGATAGTCAATTGAAACCGGCCTGATAAGAAAATAGCTAACTCGGATTCTGTACGAGTAATTAAATTGTTTAAAGTAAATTCGGGCGTTACTTACAAGCTCGGAGACAAGTGGAATAGATTTTCTTCTAGGTCGGATGTCCGGCATGCTGTCAATGTTGCTGTAAAACGGATTGTCTCCGGGATGCCTGCGACATACATTTTAAATTTAAAAACATTCACTTCGACCTTAAAATTTATTATAATAAAAGCCTAAACTAAACAATGAAAAAGAAGCCCCTGCGCTTGCGGTATGATGAAAATAACGCTAGCTGCATTCCCGAGCTGAATAGCGATCGCAACTCTCTACGCAAGGCGTGAACCAACCTTCTTGTCACTAGCCTTCTTGTTTTTATGCTTAAGTGGTAACTCTAATGTTAAACAAGTATAACTTGATACAGATATAACCACACACTAAGATACTCTGTAACTCGCGAACTCACAATCATACAGACTTACCACATAAATCTATATGCATTATTTAAATGTTTGCCAGGAATCGACCCCAGTATCCTCTATTTATAACATCGAAACATAACATAATAGGTGATGATTTAGTATTCTAGACTAATATTTCAATGAGCAATGAGGTGATGCTCCTGAAATGTTTTAAATACTCGTTACTTAACATTAATTACTATAAGAACTTGGATGGCATAAAAACTTGGATGTCTACAATGATGTTATATACAAGAGGAAAAAATAAAATAAACCAAAAGCAGTTCAAAATGTATGAAAAAAAGCGTAACAGAAAGAAAAACAATTTTGGACGTGTAACTATGAAATTAAATAATCTTATAATGACGCTGTGTAACCTTAATTAAACTTAGTAATAATGTCCGAAAAGCTAACGTATATTAAGTTAGAATTATTTCCGAATCATTAAATTCATTCGAAATTCCGAATAAATAAAATCATTGAGTTCATATGCATGACGTACATACGTACAAGAAAAGCAAGCATCTTGTTCCTCAGGAGAAGCAACGTTTAAGACATACAAAACTGAGGTCTTGTCTGATGTCCGCGTACTACCTTAAATAAACATAGTTCTCCTTCCACATAAAATGAGAATGTACATTCTCAAGGAGTTGTTATGGACTTTATTTCTATTTTTTATATTTTAGCCTGTCGAAAAGGCAGACGGGCCACCTGATGGAAAGCAGTCACCTTCGCCTATGAACATTTGCAACACCAGAGGAGTCGCGAATGCATCGCCGGCTTTAAAGGAGAGCTCACTTGACACCTTTCTTTAAGAGCCCCATGACATAGCGTTCAGGGACAACCTCAGGAGGAAGTTCGTTTCAAATCTTGCACGTCCGTGGTAGGAAGCGTGCAAACACAAGTGGAGATGACCGCCACGAGGCCAGTTGATACGGATAGAACCTTAACCTTCGGCGAGCGGTACTTAACTTAACATCAGGATTACATGTTTAGTTGCTACTTCCAATAATAAATGATATTTAAATCCCGTTTTTTTTTTTACTAAAAAAGTCTAAATAATAGTTTCACATACCCATTTCCGCGGCCACCCTGTTCATTAAATCCACCAGATCCATTCTAAAAACAAACAAAAAAACAACAATTAAATAACAAAAAATAAAAATAAAATAAAAATCTAACATTTATTTATTAAACAATAGAATAACAATAAATATAACAACAACACATTTCAACGTTTACATTTCGATAAAGAAATCCTTTTCAACATTTTGCGGATAAAAATATTGCCAAATGCGTATAGATGTAACCACAAACATTTTCAGAATTTTCAGCCCAGTTGATAGGTTAGTGGGGAGTGACACAATCTTGAAACTTTACAAGTAAATCTGTCATAAATTATTACATATTTCTTTAAATATTACTTAATAAAACAAATTTAGAAACCGTTGTATAACTTTTAAAGATTACATTAGACATAAAATTTACGTACGTCATATTATATGTAAGTAATAAAACTTATGTATCCGTGCGATTTCGTCTAAATATAATATTCTTTCTAAAACATGTTCGAATAAAATTGCTTTACCACGCAGACAGATAAACATGGTGAAATTATAAGTATCTTTTTTATAACCATACATGGAATAAAAAACAAATGTTTTTATGTGCAAATTCTATGATTATGATAAAGAGACACATTTCAAAAAGTGTAAACTGACACATTGCAATTGCTAAATAGGAATTAATTTATCGAAATGTAATAACACGTATAAACAACTATTCTAAGTAAATGCTACAAATGGAGAATTAATATTGTGTAAACAATATACTTTTCTTATAATATAAGTAACGAATAATATTGTTGTATATCAGAGATTTAAAGCATTTAGTAATCGGCAGACTGTTTTCTTTGCGATTTCTTAGCATTCCTTATATTAGCAGTTAGCGATGTTAGGATTCAAATGTGCGCCTGAAGTCAATTAGAATTAGACGCTTGTATTAATCCCGACGAGAAACAATGATCGGTAAAATATTTTCGTTAAATTAACATCTATTAGAAAACATAGCACATGTATAGAACCATAAAGACCTAACTAAAAAAGTAAGGTTTTTAGAAAACGTGAAATGACGATTCGCGTGTCTATAACTTTGTAAGAACCTGAAACTTTTGAGATTCAAAAAATCATACTATTTAGATCGTGTACGATAATTTGTATAATTTGTATCCGGTAATGAAAAACAATGGAAATCGAAATGAAAACTCATCTTTTAATCTGAAATAGGTCTCTATTATTCTAAAGGTGAGATATAGAAAGTACCGTTTTAACACGCTCATATTTTTTGAGTCGCTTCTCGTCGATAATACAAGTATCTTAGGCTTACATGAGACCGAATAAAGTATCCCATAATAATATTATTATAATTTAACCGAAGCTTACACTTTAATAATTGTGTCTAAAGATTCGTGTCTCCCCATACAAAGTCACTATAATGCCTATCATCTACGTATAACATGTTACATAAAGTGCCAGCTAATTTATTATGTAAGTGTAAGGAACTACATGAATACCTAAGTCATTTTTCGCTACATAATAATTTTATTATTTTAAATATTACGAAGACTTACGGGCTCCTACTATGACTAGCAATATGAAAAATTATGACATTTGATTAAAATGCACGTACGATATGAGATCATATTCGAAAATGATTTTTGGTTACGTGTTAAAATGGACATAATATTTTAATTTTTATTATTATGAATGATACATTAAATTTAGTATAAATATATAAAGTTATTCTTATAGACATCGAAAGCCATTCCTATACCAAATGTCTATTCATATATTCGATAACTAGTTGATTAGTTCCTTGCGTCGAAATTTGAAAATGACTCTTTAAATATATTTTCATATAATATGAACATTTGGATTAAGATCGATATGAAAGGAACGATTCTGCGATACGTGATATGAAATGATATGACGGCAAGTGATTTTGTACATTATGTGTTCCCCGAGCCGTTAAACAGCATATGAAATGATTTATGTTCCTGAAATAGCGCTTAGCACTGAAGACGTACCTTAACTTACACTACGCCAAATTAGTAAGGCTAATACTGAACATAGCTACGTATTAAAATGCTCTTATGGAGTCTTAACCACAATCAACGTCACACAAATTTTAAGTAATTCAATTAACTATAATAACCATCTCGTTTGTAAGTCTAATGCTGTATATAAAACAATTACATGTATATAGTATTATATGTTTTAAGAAAATCTTATAAGTCTATTGCCATTTAAATCTAGTTATTGCCATAATCAAATAGAAACAGCGTCGATATTTATCAGTTAATGTAGTTATATTGCAATGTGAACCAAACGGTATAGTTGAGAATCTAAATATGTATATTTCCAATACGAAATAAATGTAAATAATATAAACTGGAACGTATAATATTTATAAATTTTATAAAGAGGAGCAATCAGTCAAAATATCAAACGTAAATAAGGCAGGTATTTTGTGGAGGATTGCTCTAAAGCCTTGTCAATTGTGTAAAAGATTTTTTGCACCATTTATCTGTATTATCTACGCCCAACGCATATGCATCGTGCTAGAATTTAGATACATGTTTATTTAATAGAAATGTATGGGGGAATATTATCATAAGTGCGTTTGTAACTTTTGAGTAAGGTAAACATTTGGTTGAAAATATAAAAGATCACAACCACGGTTTTCTGTTACAGACAGATTACAGTCATGTGTGTTATGTATAAATTATATTACCGTTATTTTATTCGATTTTTCAACAAAATTGTTATCAATAGTATAAATATCTTTTGTTTGTGTATTAAAATGACATATATTAGTTATAAATATTCTAAACATTTTGGATCAAGTATTAAAAGGACAAGCAGGTTAAATAAGTTTGCAAAGGCATCCATTGAGTAATACGAGTATTTTTTCCACTTTCAATTTATATTAGGGTTAAATATTAGTTTCTAATTTCTAAGAAGGATTATTATATAACTTAACTCTTTACTCTAATCTCATGAAACTTTTGCATAAGATAACTTACACCTGCGCTAACTTTGTCCTTCTCCGTGGAGGCCGTAGTTGTAGCTGCCGGTGTCTCCGCTGTCTTTTCTTCTGCCTTTCGATCCTTCAATGCTTTCAAAAGTTTCCATTTACTACCAACAGGAGCATCTGTTGGCGGTGGTGGTTCAGTAACTGGTGGCGGCTCTTGCCGCATTGGTGGCATTTCGTCATCGTCCTCAAATTCGTCTCCACTTTGTACTGGACTATCTGGACCCGACGTTTCACCGGATCCAGAATCAGCATAAGATTTATCATCATCTGACTCTTTTTCAGGAAAATTGTCATCGCCTTTATCAGAAATTGTTGGAAATGTAGTGACGTCTTTCCAACTTTCTTTTGGAGGCGTCTCGTCATATTTCGTTTTTACTATTGCCGTTTTAAGTTTAAGCTCTCTGAGCACGAAAGACATTTTTTCTTTCAAATTTTCATCTGGCTCATTTGTCAATAGCTCCTCCATTTCTGGTTCCTCAGCCAGTGTCTGCTCCCTTTCTGCTTCTAATTGAGACTGATGTTCCATTTCCTCCAATTTTCTCAATTCATAACAGTACCATTCATCTTCTGAATCAATACTATCCTCAGTACTTTGTCTTCTTGAAGACACTCTAGATCCGCTTCTCCAAGAATGTGTGCTTCTACTATCGTCATCTTCATGTTTATTTGGTATTTCCAAACTCTGTTGATGTCGAGGTTGAAACTTATTTGTAATGCCTCGATTACTTTGAATAGATGGACTTCGTTCTTGATAAATACTAGTATCTTCAGGTGCCATACTGCTTATAATTTCAGGAGCACTTGCTTTTCGCTGTTTTTTATCTCTTTGATTACTTGTATCAACAGTTTCTTCTTCATGTAAACTCATTTCTAGCTTCGGTGGAGATGTATCACCCGTTTGTTCATCTGACTGTTCATCAGATACAGATGAAGATTTACGAAGCCGATATTTTCCTAAAGCTCGTGACACAGCGAATTCTTGAGAGCTCCCACTATATGATTTATTATTTTCACTTAAACCATCATCAGAAGCAGTCGCTGCTTTTTTTACATCACCTACTGTGGCAAATAGAGAAGCAGGTGACTGATTGTCTTCTTTATCGTCATCTTCAAACAGATCAATGTTTGATATATCTGTATCAATATCAAGCTTTTCTAATTCATTAATGTTATCCTTTTTCATTTGACTCACACGAGCGAAATGGAAATCAATATCGTCACTTTTATCCCTAGGTATATTTGCTTGATACTTATCATTTTCTTCTAATATACATTCATCATCGTCTTCATCGTGAAAATCTACACCCTGTTGTTGTAGTTCTTGGAGTATTAGTTGCTGTTCGACTATTTCTTGATTGTTGCTTTTCCTTTGTTTAGGTTTAGCAGGAACTTTTGCGAACATATTACCTTCGTGAATTGAATCAGAAAAAACGCTATCGCTGTCCTCCGATTGAGCACTAGATCGACCACCTGACCATTCGGTTTCTGACGTTTCGGGATCTGATAGGGATTGATGACTGGCTTGGTGTTTTCTTCTGGCTTTTTGTAATAAGCCAGACATAGATGCAACTAAATGATATTTCTTTTTCCGTCTCTGAGCCGATAATATTCTTTCTTTCAATGTTTTTTCTTGTTGCTGTTGCTGTTGTTCTTCCTCTACAGAATCTACGCCCGATGGTAAAGAATGTGATCTATGTTTTTTGGGTAAATGTAAATCTGGCAACCACTGACTCATAGACGACATAGCAGATTTCAATGAAGACGTACGTTTAGGCTTTTTTGCTTGTTTATCATGTGATTTACCTTTAAAGTTAGATGATATTGAAACATATCCTGATTCGGTTACCAATACTCCAGTAGAATCTACATACTGTTCTTTTCTCATCTTACTGTGATCAGCTGATTGTTTCTCATACTCTTCTTCACACATTACGTTGCCGTTCCGTTGATCATATTGCTGTTGTTTAAAATATTCTTGTTGTAATTGAGTTTGAAACTGTTTTCGTTCAGTTATATTTAGGGAATGTGACTTTAAACTTGATGTTTCCATCGAACTTGTGGGTGATCTACTACCTGCTTGCCATGAAAGTTGATCTTCTATAGACGCTCGTTTTGGCAAATCATATCTACTTGAAGTCGGGTAATATGATAAGGCATCGGTTAAATTTCCTGTCGGGTATCCTGAACGATGGCCTGCTACTTTATAACCGTTTTGGTAAAAGTGAGGATCATTGGCACCCATTGTATTTGCCCTTGTAAGAGGTTTTCTTGCAGCATTTGCAGATTGCATTACAACAGTTTGTGCATGATAACTAGGCTCTGGTGGGTATGAATCAATTGGTTGTTTCGTTGAAGGCTCAGCAATTTCGTTTCTATCTAATAACTCAGAAAAACTTCTATCTTCAGATAATATTCCCCTTGGAGTGCTATATACAGTGGTAAAAATTGGTTGCCTATTACCTGCTACTGAATAAATTGAAGGAGCCTCATTCCCGTAGTAATATTCTGCAATATTACTGAGAGTATTTTGGTTAAAACTATTATCGATTTTATCTTGCAACTTAGATATATCTACCATGCTACTCATATCTGTAAAATTATCACCTTGTCGAGAAATATATTCTCTTTTACTATTTTTATCCTCGTAAGTGTATGAATCAACTAAGGTTTCTAAGTAGGGCTTTTCGTCAATTTCGTAAGGTGTCTTTTGACTTGACTGTGGGGAAGGAATTCTCATTTTATGACCTTCATGACTACTATGAGTAATTCGGCCAGTTTTGGGTGATCCTGGACTTTTTTCTAAACTAGACCATCCGCTCATTGAAGATAGCCCCGAATCAGATTTTGCCGCAACAATATTAGCAGCATCTCTTTTTATATGTTTAGGTGATGTTTTAGGTGATTTAGGGGATCTTGGGCTTAAACGCATATTATCTGTTTGAATAGCACCCGTAGATAACATTGACTGATTAGAAGTTAGCTCATTGTTATTTTCAATGGCAGAAAATAGTTCGGCTCCATTAGGCGGTGCTGGCGGAGGTGGACTTGGTGATTTTCGTACTCTATTCCCTTCCTCAAAGCTTAAATTGAGCCTACTATCAGCAGGTTCATCATATATTTCATGGACAGACAAAGGTGAATGTTGATCTACTGCACCCTTATAAATATCGTTTAAAGCCTGGGGTGTACCTTTAGAAGAATAATAAGCCTTTCTAGGAGGTTCCGTTATTTGATAAGATGGGCTATATTCAAAACGTTCTCTTGATAGTGCACTTGGAGATTTTGAAGATTTTGCAGCATTTATTTCAGCATTAGCTACCGCTGAGCTATATGCTAATCTACCCGTTACAGTTGTGTATGGCTCTGTAGTTGTTCTTTCAGGCACAAATTTACGTCGAGGTGATAGAGTTGACGGTAAATAATCCATAGTCCTCTCTGGTACTATATTTTCCGAAAGTGACAGTCTTGACGGAGATTTCTCTTTTACAATATTTTCCTTAGGCATCGTCAAAATAAAATCATCAAAACTCTTCATCATGTCATTGATTGCCCAATTTTCACCACCTGCATACATACTTTTTAATTGTTCATTTATAATATTTCCATCTTCGACCAACGTTTTTGCTTCTATGTCTCTATCGTGTTTCGATGTCATTTTAGCCTCTGGACTAAGAAGTCTAGTTTTCAAGTCTTTTAACTCTCTCGAATCTTTATGCAATTGAGTTGTCAACCTATCTAATTCATGTAATTTATCTACTGTGATTTGATCAATTGTACTTAAGGTAGACAAATGTACTAAATCTCTTTCACTTATACCAGGCCCACCTTGTAAACCACGGTAATCTTTATAATCTGTTGAACTATAAATTTGTCTAGAAGTCGTAGGCATCATTTCTATTTCTGGTTCCTCTGGAGCTTCCCAAATCATGTCTAACTGTGAAGATGGCCTAGAAGTCTCTTCACATACTAGGTCATCTCGATACGCTTGATTTAAACTTCTGTAGAAAGCTTCATTGGACTCCATACTTTCTTCCGGGTGATCTAATAATACTGCTGTTCTTCCAATGTCTAGTCCTTCTTCTATGCCATCTTCAATTGTACCATTGCCTAATATTTCTCTTATAACCTCAAGTCTTGTAATAGGATCCCTAGAGGTCGCCGTACGACATGTGTAAAAATCGAGTAGAGTTGATATTACACCCTGTTGATCTGCGAGTAAGGCTTCTAATCTTTCCAATCGTTCCCACATCCTGACGTACTCTTGGCTAAGTAAGTCCAATGCTCGCCAAGCATACTTGAGTTCAGTTTCGAGAATGTTAAGCCGTGTGCCGAGTCGTTCCATGTAGTCGCTAATGATGTAATCCCCAGAGTAGGGAGGCAGGTCTGGGGGTAGCGTAAGAGATCCACAGTCGTCCATGTCGACCTCGACACCCCCACTCCCGCCGCCCTCGCTTTCCTCCATCGCGCCGCTTGCGACACCCCCAGCATTGTCGTGAATTTCGCGCATCATCTTCGGTTCGAATAGTGGTTTGAACATAACATTCCCCACTATGAGTCATCCCATATCGTTTTCCTTTTAACACTTCCTACATAAAACAGTCTGCTATCACTGACAGTTACTTTAGAATTCATTTTAGCACTTTAAAAAGTTCACCACATATTGTTTCCTTTAAGTCACTTCTTACATATACCTATATCAACACACTATGTATACTTTGTACTTCGACGGAATGAACTTGGTAATTTTACATCAAAAATATATTTTGATAAATATTGTATATCACTTTTCTGTAAAAAAGATGTCTATTAGAAAATGTTATTGGATACCACCACTAGTGTGATCATAAGCACTGTTATGAACACACCAGTGACTGGAAAGTGAAAACCTCTTCGGAACATGTAAACGTCAAATTATACGAAACGGTCTATGATAAAAGATAAAAGCAGATATTTCTAGCGTGTTAACTTCGCTTTTATAAGAAAAAGTTGACATGTTCCTTTAGGAGGCAGCTAAGCGGTTCGTATAAGATTCCACATGAGCAAGTACGACAGAGGTGGAAGGCGTCACCCGGGGAGGGAAGAGGAATGGGGAATAAGAGGGCTTCACCACCGCTTCGCTAAAATCTTTGGAAAGGAAATAAAATAGGGACTCAAAGGATACATTTTTGGAGTGGTAAACAAAACTACTACGTCTTGAAGTCGTTTTAAACAAAACTTTTGTAATAATTTTGCGTTGCTTTGTGTTCATTAATCGACACAAATTCGCGATTTTATTAAAAAAAAAAGAATGTTTGTCTTATTTCGTAATATATTTGTACATTTAACTTGATATATAGTACTGTTTTTTCTATATTTATTTGTATTTATATGTTATCTGTTTTACCAAGATGTTAATAAAGTAGACCACAAAACACATTATGTCATTAAATTACGTCGTCAGGATTCCCTATAAGGAGATCCAATACGATAGCTAAACAGATAAACAAAGGAACATTAAGTACCCTATAAACAAAAAGGGCTTATCTGAAACACTAAATATTGTGATTACTCTACGAAACACGGTCCCAATTCTGTACGTATCGGATTTCGATAAACTCCTCCAAGTTTAAACAAGTTCCTTTGGAAACGAACATTAGATCGTATTTAATGCAAGCGTTAGGTCGCGGATTCATCGGGTAATATAAGCTTAGGCGTATGCTTTTGTACAGCAATTCGTAATTTGAAAAATATTGCTGAAAAGGCAATGATTGAAGCTAAATAATTAACAATTATAATTGTAGTTAATACTGAAGCAATATAACTACAATTATAATTGTTAATTATTTAGTGCCAAGATAATGTAACATAATAAGGCATAGCCTACGTTAAGGTTAAATATACAGCACGTTGTGTACAAAATCTATGGTAGATTAAATAAGCAATTTTTCATATTTGAAAAACGAGTTATTAAAAAATGTTTAACATGTGTATAATAGTAGGTATAAATATCCGATGACTATGCTGTCATTATTTAAAATAACATACATACTTTGAAATAATGTAATACATTTTGGTATATCATTTCTTGATGTGTGTGTTTGAAATTAATTATAACTTTGCCTTAACAATGATTATAAAATTGTTTGAATATGACTAAAAATGTATACATATATGTCTGACCATTCTCCAAAGATTGTTTGAGATTGGGATTTTATACATTTTTACGACTATGAAAGTCTATTTTACTTTCAACAGCCCAAAAAACAACACAAGTAATTAGAGGCTTTATTACGCCGTCCACTACATTGCAGCGTAAATCAAACCAGACGCAAATTCAATTAAAGAGTCTCAATATAACCTTGTAGAGGCGTAAACCTCTTAATTTGGGCTTTTACGAACGATGCAAAGCAATCTATAAGTAATTGCCTTTCATCTTGCGATGGCAGACTAAGGGATTTTGGTAATTGCCTACGAGTAACAGAGACGATCTAACGCTTAGTAAATAAACAAACAATAACAACAAAAGAACAGCATATTGAATAATTAATTCTTAGCTCGTGAACAAAATTGACGATATTTGAAATTATGCAACAAATGATGATGGAATCCGCCCGATTGCAAGCGGTCATTGCTGTCCGAGGACCCAAATAGAACAGAAGTTACAATTGAAATCGATCGCAGATGCATTGCCATCCTGGTAGACCAAGTTGCTTCATATGTAAATGAGCCGACAACCTTACCTTTCTTGCAGTTCAATAATGCAAGTACTTTTTCACGTTAGAATTGGATGTGGCAGTGGTACCTACTCTTCTCTCTCTATCCTGGCGGTGGTTCTACTATATTTCATTAGAAGGTAAATTTCATAAGAAATAAACGATTAAGCCTACCGCTTACTCTTAGATAGTAAGACAAGCAAATAAAGCAATGACAACAAACCCTAAGAGCATAAAGTTCCTTGGAATGGCAATCTCCGATTGAAACGCTTGGATACCGTCCAAAACCTGCTAAACTTTCAGTCAACGCTAATTGGATTTGTAGCCAGCCACGCCGTATGAAAAAGTATGATAATTTTTTTGATGATGCTTAGCGGTTTTTCCCAGCCCACTTTGCATAAAGTTTTCACTTTGCTAGCCAGTTATCTCATGTATGCCGTTTATATACTGTACACGTCAATTTTAAATGTGTTTATAGAACCCTTTGTGACTTGATATTGCCACATATTTTTACTAAATACTGTTTTTTTTATATTGGAAGAGTAACAAATGAACAAGCATTGCACTTATCATATGTGAAAAGAGTAGCAAGCGAGCATACAGGCTACCTGATGTTAAGTAGTATAAGAATATTGAGAGAACATATAATATCAATATAGTTGGCGCTTCGGGCATAAGAAGCGATACTGCAGGGTTTTAAGCAAATATATAGTTAGCGACTTATTCAATTAAATCATAAAGGTAATCGTTACAATCATAATAGCAATTATATGGCTAAATAACAATATAAAGTGCTAGGACAATGGAAACAGAACGTTCACAAACGTCACGAGCTAGAACTAACGTCCCTCATTATAATAAGTTCAGGTAAAATGCAATAGGCAGGTGGGGCTATCAGATGATGTCGTCTGATTCGATGACAACATTTTTTTCCAATCTACCTTATTTTTAGCGCAACTACCCTATTTTTCTTGAGAGCGACAACAGTAGTCGCTGCAGTCTATTCACAAACCAAAGTGAAGTCCTACGTGGACGCCAATGCATTGAGGAGTATCAATATACTCCTGAGGTCAAAAATAACCATCTTGTTTTTAAGTGTAGCCAAAAACGGTACCTCTCAAGTCGAAGCACATGAGTTGCTTCCGGGGTTATGAGGGCAACAATGATACCTGCCCGGTCCACCGATATATCTCATCAAAACCAAAACAAGCCGATCTCTGCAGCACATGGACATCCACGTTCAACATCAGGCATAATAGAATACTAACAAGTAAACTAAAAGGCCAGTAATATTGTCAATTAATTAATTTAAAATTGTAACTTTGACATTATAATGATATAAAATATTTGAATTCGATTGGAATATACATGTGTATATTATGTGCAACTGTATATTCATAATATTAATATATCCCCAGTCCTGCACACAAAGTTTCCGCAACTTAGTCCTCGATGTTACGTACATTTCCGGAATGTTGTATGTAAAGTGCGCCTTTGTAATCTAATTCTTGCACTCAGCGACTCTATTTCGCTATGCCGCTTTGCTTCATTAGGCAGCTCCTGACTTTATCATGTATGTATGTATAGTGTGTACGCGTATTATTAAGTTTGTGTACTTGTAAGTAACGGAAGGAAATATGAATTTTCATATTTGAAAGAAGTTTGCTGCAACCTTTTAAAGGTGGTAGAACCGTTAGAGCTCGCCCAGGGCGGCACCATCGCTACCCTCATAACCCGCCGTAAAGCAACATGTTCTTCATGTATTATGTTTCGTTTGGGGAGGTGTGCTTGACGGATACACATTATTGGAGGCGACCATCTTAGTCCTCAAGAGTAGGAACGCTTCCGCGTCCATCTTTAACTAGAACTTCTGTTCTATTTAAGATTGGATGTGGATGTCTATGGGCTGCAGTGACCACTTAACAGATGGCCTGCATACCCGTTTCTTACTCTTTCAATATAAAAAAGTTAATCGTGAGTACCCGTTAAATAGTAAAATGAAAAATACACATAAGACCTTCATGATGGCATACGTTGATTTATTGCTACTCATGAGGATTAAGATAGTCGTTACACTTGTAAGCAAGCACATCCCCTCAACTAAAAAACAACAATTGCTTTATTACAAGAATGGCAGTGAGATCCATCTAAATTCAAATCTCAATAAAATAAGATAGTAATTCACATAAATTAATTTTCATGAATTAGAAAGCGGTACAGCCGCTTTCCATCTGAAATAGCCTTAAATCGGGTAACGGAGTGGGAAGCTCGTTAGAAAGCCCACTTTAGGGCTCTCGAATGAAAAGGTTCATCGGATAGTGGTCTTACCCTTCTGTTGGGTACTGGCCCCTATTGTGTACTCGTACTATTTGCTCCAACAATGTTTATATAAGAGCTATTAGGCATGTCAAGAGGATAGATAAATGGGTTCAATGAATACGAGATACTCAATTCTTTGGAGCAAAGGAATCTATAAAAATAATGTTTACAAGTAAATTTTATAAAAAACAAATAATAAATTTGTTTCAAATAGGAGTATGTTTTACTAAACAGTGATTACGTATTTGTTCCGTTTGGAACCTTTGTTCCATTTTTTTTCAAACAATTAGTCTCACGTCTGATTGACGCAGCTGTTGACAAGAGGGCTAGACCATATCTCGCGCAGAGAATTTCGATTGCTATTCAACGCGGGAATGCAGCTAGCGTTTTCGGAACGATGCCGCTTGGGCACGGACTCAGTTTAGATTGTTTTAGTGAGGGTTTTATTATAAATGGATTTAAGATTTTCATTATTGTATATACATACATATGTATTCTCAATAATAAAAATTGTACATGATTTTAATAAAAACAGTTTAACCTGCGAGTTTATCAGTAAAATACAAACCTAGATTCCTGCTGTAAACTGTAACACATTTGTTACAATTGACAGCTGTCAAACTGAACGTCATACTTATATTGACACTCGTTCAAAATACTATTGAAATCTTCTAACCTTTCCTGTGGACTGTCAATTTTTTTCTTACAAATCTTGTATTGACATATCCCAATATAATTTATTTTTGTGAGTGATTATATTTTGTGTCACATATGCAGCAAGTAACTGCTACCCGCTTCTTTGTTTACATAGATAAATTTTCGAGTTTTACCAAATTTTTAACAACAAAAAATCCTTTTAACTCACACTCATTAATGAATATAACTTTTTTATTTATAGTACTTATTAAAATGAAATGAACACTAAATAATAAGTTAGGTTTACAATAATACATTAGATCATAACGCACTGAAACCTGTCACGCCGATTCTTTTTTTTTATTGAGAAAGAGGAAGAGACGGCCGCCTGATATTAAGTGACCACTGCAGCCCATGGATAACCACGTCCGATCTCAAATAGAACAGAAGTTTTATTTATGGATGGACGCGTATGCGTTCCTACTCTTGAGGACTAAGATCGTCGCCTCCAATAACGTGTATCCGGCAACCACACCTCCCCAACCGAAATAAAATACATGAAGAACATGTTACTTTACGGCGGGTTTTGAGGGTGGCGGTAGTACCGCCGCGGGCGAGCTCTAACGGCTCTACCACCTTTTAAATTCTCTAAGATTAGCGCTTACAAACGAACAGACAAATATACCAAAATCTCACAAATAATATTTTAAGTTCTACTCCGATAATAAAGGCTCCTAATAATAGATTTTCCTCATAACTTTTCTATACAAAGACATCGATCAGATACAATTTTATTATTTTTGTAGATTGATTTAAATTTATATAGATTTAAATTTGTTATATAAAACTAAAATTAATTAAGTTACTACAATAACAAAATAGGTAAAAATAACTCGTAAAATTCCTCACTTTTCGGTCATAACCTTGTACTACGTAGTTTGCTCATAAAAGTATATTTTATTAGTCATTCGTAAATAAGCTGTAAAGGAAAATGGGCGGTCGTACAATTTTATAGCAAGTACTAGAGCAGGTAATGAGGCATTGAGACTAATTATTTGAATAGTTTTGGTAATGACAATAAAAGTCTATTTATAATCAGTACCGTTATGACTTACCCGAAAACGAATATTGAATAATTACTAAAAAAATCGATTTTCAAATAAAATAATCCTTTTTTTAACTTAGGACTGTTGCTTTATTTCAAATGTAATTTTATTTACACATAATTTACATATTAATTACAAAAATGAAAAGGTTAACACTGATTAACTTTAAAGATGGTAGAGCCGTTGGAGCTCGCCCGGGGCGGCACCACCGCCACCCTCATAACCCGCCATAGAGCAACAGGTTCTTCATGTATTGTGTTTCGGTTGGGGAAATATCGTTGCCGGTTACACATTGTTGGAGGCGACGATCTTAGTTCTCACGAGTAGAAACGCATTCACGTCCATCCTTAAATAGAACTTCTGTTCTATATGAGATTTGACGTGGTTAAGCATGGGCTGCAGTGACCAGTTAACATCAGGTGGCCTGCATGCCCGTTTCTTATAATAGAATTGTGTAGGTTAGGCTTTTTTTATAATTAGTTCTAATATTTTCATTATTGTACTTCAGAACGGGAAGCGCCCTTTTCAATAAAAAATTAATTCCCAAATCGAATACTAAACGATTTTTTGAAATTTTGAAAAGTTACTAATACTTAATATTGACTGGTTAACAGGATTCAATCTTACGCAAAGGGCTCTACTAATTTCTTTTAACGGTCCTAGAAGGGTTTTAACGTCACAAAATATGACTCTAATTTCCAAAACCGTAAAAACTTATTGCTTCACCGGCGGTTATAGAAAATGCCCATAATAAGGGCGATTGGACCCGATAATTAGGCCATTGTTAAACCACCTCGCGATAAGCGATAAGAGATAAGCGGTATATTACCTGAACATGCAATCTTTTTTATTAAACATGTTATAATTATATCGTTCAAAATTGCTATTTTAACTGATATTTGATTATGTTATTAACTTTATAGAGTCTTTATTTCTTATAATTAAAGGTAAATTACTTAAAAAAAATGATAAAAAAAATTTAGTACATTAGACGAAACGCATTACAAGTTATTTAGTTTTTGTTTCTTCTCGCAAGTAAGGATTTTTTTATTATGTTGGTAAAAGATCTGACGAGCGTGTAACACGGCAAATGGTCTCTGCAACCCACCGTCTAATCTCTAACAGGACTAATCCTATTTGACGTCGTGAGTTACTACTTCTGAGGACTGAGACGGTCGCCTCGCTTGTAAGTGTAGCCAGCCACCGCATCTCTCCAACCGTAACTTTATAGATAATTATATAGAAATTTCATTTGTACAAGTTTTCTCGTGTAGAAAACACGTAATAAATAATTTCTGATAAGTTCTTTGAAAAATTGCAACCTAACTTTTAATACTAACTCATAACTATTAGAACGAGAGGCCTAGATCTTATTTATGACCTATCAGATCTGGATCTTACTACCAACGTATCATTGCTTTTTTTACCTTGAATAAGTTAGTACTTGACAACGATCCCACCTGATGGTAAATGGCGATGAAGTCCGTGATATTGAGCGCCCTAACTTAGTAGAAACCTTTTTACTCTCTTCTTGAAGACTCCCACATCATACTTGTTAGTATGTTGTATAATTGTATCGCTAAATCGCTGTTAGTGTGACAAATGGTTACAGCTATTGGAGCCGACTGTAATATTTGTTTTTTATAGGTTTTGTATTACGGAGCAGGTGGTAAGGAAAACAATTTCGCTTTTCAATTGCTTATCGCGGACTTGTAAAATCTGGCATTTGTCGTAGTTCTTGTTTCAATATTACAATAGGCGTTATTGTTATGATTTTCTTGTAAAACGTGTGTAAACTTGTTATTTCTGTCATTTGAACAACCTATTTATTGATACTGAATATAAATTTTCTGTTACACTTTTTTAATTGTGAGAAGAGTAGCAAACGGGTATGCAAACTACTTGATGTTAAGTAGTCGCAGCCCGTAGACATCTATACAACCACAAACACGACCGAAAGCCTATCTGAGCTTGTACGTAGATGCCTTGCTGCTCCTGAGGACTAAGATGGTCGCCTCGCTTCAAAATGTAGCCGGTAACCGCACCTCTCCAACCGAAACAAGTAATGCTTTACCGCGGATTATAAGGGCGGCGGTGGTACCTCCCCGATCGAACAACAGTTTTCCCAGCTTTAACGTTGTAGACACTTGTTTAAATGCAATTATAATTTGTCTTTCTCATTCTAAACTGGTACTTATACCCAGCTGTAGGAGAGTCAATAAAATCCTTCAAATTTTTCTAAATATTCACACGTGTCATAAAACACGAAGTGAAGTACACATCAACATGTAATATCATTAATTTTATTTTATTTAATATTAATATTATGTTTTTTGTACACCCTTAAAGGGTAGGATAAGAGACGGAGCATAACTTTTTTGTACTATCATCTTTGTTACCTTATCCGACAAGAAATAAATGATTATGATTATGATTATGATCATCACCATCATCATCAATTACAGTATAACTGCTGGACTCATGTAGATTCAGAATGAGAAGGCTTAGTCCAAAGACAACCACGATGGCCTCGCGCGGATTGGGACCACGCAAACCTTTACGAACGTTGATCCTATAGTTTTATTTTTTATTTTTCTATATTCTAAAGAGTCTAAATTTTATTTTTATTTTATTTTTTTCATATTCCATTTAAAATATTCAATCAGTAACAAAATATTTGTTATACCTCCAAAACAAATAGGTCTTGTACTGGATACGGAAAGTCAATACAGCCTTGTTTTGTGTTAGGTTAGGCTTTGTTACTGAGGGCATAGAAAAGTAAATACCATATATTATTTTTTACACTATGACAGTGATTCCCAAGCTGTTACCCCCTAGGGGTCTGCCAGGAAAACAAAAATGATGGATGCAAATAGGTCCACATAAAACAAACATTCATTTCCTCTAACGTACTACATATTTTCATGTGAACCTGGACAAAATCCTAACCATGATCGAAAGAAATAGTAAAAATATAAATATTTTGGCCAAAACCATCCCTACTAATATTATAAATGTAAATGTAAGATTGTTTAAAAAGTATTCACGCTAAAACTACTCAAACGACTATCATGAAACTTTGTACTTCTTGTTTGTATTCTTAGAGGTATTAAAAAGGACATAGGATAATTTTTAGGTACCAGTTTATTGGTTTAGTCTTGCTGCAATTATATGATATCTATTTAAGGGCTGCAACGCGAGCGAAGCCGCAGGTAAAATCTAGTAATTTAATAAATAAATAATACAAAATATAGAATTGGTAAATTAACATTTTAGTGTTACGTTAATTGTTAATTATTATTTTTAAAACAGTAAATATATCATCATTCATTTAGGCGGGCCATAATTTTAGCTTACATTGAATGTTTTTATAAATATGATTTAAAGGTGGTAGAGCCGTTAGGGCGGCGGCACCGCCACCCTCATAATCCGCTGTAAAGCGACATGTTCTTCATGTATTGTGTTTCGGTTGGGGAGAAGTCCTCAAGAGTAGGAACGCATCCGCGTCCATCTTTAAATAGAACTTCTGTTCTATTTAAGATTGGATGTGGTTGTCCATGGGCTACAGTGCCCACTTGACATCAGGTGGCCTGCATGCCCGTTTAATATTCTTTCACAATAAAAAAAAACATACATATATGTCGGACCGAAACCGCATATTTAAGAAAACGCGTTGCCGGCGATGTTGTTTTAATTAGTTTATTGATTGAAAATTGTTTGATTGTTAAATTAGTGGTTTTTAGCCAATTCTAGAAATGTTAAAAATGTTTTACCGATCATAAAAAGATGTATGTACCGCCACCCAATTTTGTTATAAAATTCCGAGCGCCCGTAAGTAGTGAGCATTCTCGCTCAAGCCGTCGCATAGTTCGGATCTCTCTACGACAACATTACGCTGCCCGAGTAATATACGAAGATAAGAAATATTCTTGAAGTTTTCTTTGGAATATCTGAACATGAGTCGTAAAGTCAACAATTGTGACGTCAGATATGCTTACTTCACACCTTTCTCTCCGACATATAATTCCCGTGTACTTTGAAAATGGTATATATTACACTTGTATAACACATATTTATTTTTCATCTACAGTTAAAACAGTCACTATCAAAGCGACTAATTAGTACTGCGCCAGCTGTTAAAAATACATTTGAATTTGATTAAAACAGTTAAATGTAAGGCAGTCTACAAAACAGAAAGTATTTAAATCTAGCGATCTAGTTTTGTATTTTTTTTTTATTAATTTTAAAGCAGTCCTTAATAATTGTGGCAGGAGCGCCTGTACGAGGTTGTAGACCGGTGTTACTGGGTACGCCGTTCTTCCACATAGACAATGAAAAGTGATAAAATAAATATAATGGTTTTTGTTATTATGTATGTTCTAATTAATATTGTATGTTAGGTGTATGCACATGGGTATATGCATGTAAGCGTGCGTGTGTGTGCGTGCATGTATGCATATGTATAAGGGTTAAAAAGAAACTAGTAAATGAGGTTTTCTGTTTCATAGCTAAAAGAGAGAAGACTGAGAGATAATGCAATACAACGGGTTCTCACGATTAACGATTTTTGATTTTTTGATTTTTAATTGCCGATATCTCGAACCAGTTCCATGGCTCGTGTTCACGGCGAAACTTTCGGAACGGAGTTTCGCCGTGACCACGAGCCATGCAACTGGTTCGAAATATCGGCAATTAAAAATCAAAAAAATCAAAAATCGTTAATCGTGAGTACCCGTTGAATTGAATTATGTATGGATTCCGCGATAATATCGGTTTAAAATCGTATAAGACAGAGATTACACGTTTCACGTTTTGCCGGATACACAGTATTGGAGGCGACCATCTTAGCCCTCAATAGTAAGAACACATCCGCGTCCATCCTTAAATAGAACTTCTGTTCTATTTGAGATTGGACTTGGTAGTCCATGGGCTGCAGTGACTACTTAACAGCAGGTGGCCTGCATGCTCGTTTCTTACTCTTTCATTATAAAAAAAAAGCTTTATGATGGCCACTTTATGCCCCACTGCTGGGCACAGATCTCTCTACAGTGTGGAAGATCTGGAATATACTTCACCATGCTGTGTGTTTTAAATATATATTTATGAAGACTGGTGGTCTAAAATAGAAAGGAAGATTTGAGGATCTCTGTTTTTACGAGCTTTTAATTACTTTCAACCGAGCTGGTGTTAGTATATGTACATATTATGTTTGCAAATATGTATATATGTTTTAATAATTATATGAGAGGAGCAAACGAAGGTGCAGGCTACCGGTTATCTGTGCTTATTCCGGCATGCAGCATGTTATAAAGATCACTGGCGGTGTCCTCGATGAATAGCATTTATATATCTATGCGCGACATATGAACCAGCCCCCTTGTCACTAGTAACGTCGATCAGGCATGGAACTGTTTAAAGATATGTTTTTCTGTGAGAAGAGCAGCATGCAAACCACTGTTAAGTAGTCGCAGCCCATTCACATAACAAGTACAACCACAAACACGACTAAAATCCTATCTGAGTTCGAATGTAGATACGTTGCTCCTGAAGACTAAGCCGGTCGCCTTGCCTCAAAGTGTAGCCGACAACCGAAATACAAGTAATGCTTTAGGGCGGATTATGAGGGCGGATTACTAAGGGCGTTCTCGTGTTGAATAGCAATTTCAATTCTCTGCGGGAGATATGAACCAGCCCCCTTGTCACTAGCAACCTCCATCCATTCATTAAAGCTTCCAAAACTGAGCATCAAGCAACTTTTCAGTGAAACATATTTGCGCCTCTTGGCTTCTACTAAAAAGTGCTTTTATAATATAATAGGCCGTGCAGACCCACTGTCGTCAGTCTGGCCGGCGCCTACAATAATCGATCATGCCCATAATTACCTGCTTGTCCTTAGAGGTTTGTGTTCTTTGTTACCTAATGGCGTTTTTGTGGTCATTTCACTAACCCCATCGTTAATGTTCGGGTTTTATGATGTAGCGTAGTAGAGGAGTAAGCTCGTAAACGTGATCTTTGGAGTAGTTTGACATTGGCGCGTGTTCCGACGGGGGAAGTACCATCATTACCTTCATAATCCGCCGTGAAGCAAATCTAGTTTTGGTTAAGGTTACCAGCTAGTATATGGAGGCTACCATGTTAGACCTCAGAAGTAGCAAGGCAGTTATTGTTGGTCAGCTGATATTATGGGACTCTGCAGCTCACGAACATCTATGTCCAAAATGAATCCGGAGTAAGGTCTCTATGACGTCTTCTTTTTTACATGAGAAGAGTAGCAAACGAGCATGCAAACCACCTGATGTAAAGTAGTCGCAGCCCATAGACGTGCACGTACAACCGCAAACACGACCGAAATCCTATCTCGGCTCGAACGTAGATTCGTTGCTACTCCTGAAGACTAAGACGGTCGCCTCGCCTCAAAGTCTAGCCGGCAACCGCACCTCACCAACCGCAACACAAGAAGTGCTTTACTGCGGATTATGAAGGCGGCGGTAGTACCTACCCAGTCGAACTATAGTTCTCCCACCTTTAAAACTAACTGTATTCTTTCCGTAGTTAAAACATAAAAACAAAGTGTATTTTCTCATTTACTTCAACTCATCAGCACAGAACTGTTTACTCAGCATTCAGGAAGCAATGCAGTTTATATCGCAATGTTTCTCTTGTAAATGAATACCTTTTCTAAATTGTTTAAGTTACCAATTGCCACTTTAGGAATAGAAACCCTTTCTTTCAACTGTGAAGTCAATATTTAATAAGGCATATGACATGGTTCATTTCTGAATCATATGAATACTTGTCGAATACCTAAACCTTTTTATTTATCGGTACTACTATCTCTTTTTATATTTTTCAATGAAATCGGTTAAAAAATAAAGAAGTTACGTCAATTTGATCCAATCATCACCGACGAAGTCGTGGTCGCCTCGCTTCAAATTGTTGCCGGCAATCGCAGCTCTCCAACCGAAAACAAGTATTGTTTTACGGCGGATTATGAGGGAGGCGGTGGTACCTCCTCGGTTGAGCTACATACTTCTCCCACCTTATAATGTTAAGACGTGAAGATAAACGTTAAGAGTTATTTCTATATTCAAACTTATTTCATTAATATGAATCCCTACTAACAATTTAACTTGTACCCGGTCCTAGTAATTGTTCCCCTACATACTCTCTCGTTACAACGTTGTACCCAGTCCTAGTAATTGTTTTCCCCTACACACTCTTTCGTTACTACGTTGGTTCAAACATTTAAGGATCGTTAAACTGTTCCGTATCGCATTTAGCGCAGTTAGCGGAGCAAAGGGGCAATCTGCGGCTAATTTGATACGGACAGACAAACGAGCGGATATTAGACACGGGTTCATGGTATAAGATATTAGCGATTTTTTTTCCGATTTTCTGTCCGGTGGGTACGTTTGAGCTTGTGAAGTCAGTATCAAGCATGGACTACGGTTTGTGTACATTTTTTAAGATCGATAAAGTTAAGCGACGCCAGGTTAGGTCAGAAGTTGTAATGTTGACTTTTTATTATTCAACAATTGAATGCCTAATTTAATTTACAAATAAATTAACCCTTCAATCCAAATTTATAGGTCCGATTTATTTGTAAACTAAGTATGCAAGGACAGAGGACTACCATTGAAGGGATTTTAACATGATTTGTACCTACCAAATTGATAATAGTTCTATACTGTAAAATACTATATGGACATGCATTTTGGCGACGGAACCAGAATTTAAAATATTTTATTTGGTTTTACTAGAGAGTCAAGTAGTCTGTGCAAAGAAATTTCAGCTGAATAACAATTCCTAAACAACATATGTAAGTATTATCCTTAAAACAAATGATCATTGAGTTTGCAAATAACGTCAAATTTGATTGATGTGTCTAGGATTAGAATCTTGCATAACCGTAATTTACATAAAATGGTACTGGTATACAATAAAAATGAAAATATTTTAGTCAAAGGAGATTCGTAACTAAAACTGGACCAGGGTTGTACTACCGCCACCCTCATTAGCTGCCGCAAAACAATTCTTGTACGGTTGTAGAGGCGCGGTTACCGGCTACGCCTACAAGCGAGGCAACCCTCTCAGACCTCACTAGTATTAACACATTTTTGCTAGACATCATAATTTATTTTAGTCCTGTTTGAGATTAGACGTGGATCTCCTTAAGATGCTGAGACCATTTAACATCAGCTCCTGCACTTATTTGCTACGTATCCAACATAAAAAACTTTACGGGTTTCCCTTTCATACATCAGCGTTTCTTGGTTCTCTGCTGAACATAGGTCTCCCCTAAATGGCACCACTCCAACCGGTTCTGTGTCCTCTGCAGCCAGCCGTCACCAGCTTCTTTACCAGGTCGTCATTCCACCTGGTTGGGGGACGCCCTGTGCTCCTTTTACCATTTAAATGTCGATACGCAACCCGCGATCATTTGGACCACGCCCGGACATTAACGTCGCCGCGCCCGTCACCCAGTCGTATGTCTCTTTGGTCACGTTATCCTATGTATTCACATAACCCAAGGTTAGTGAGCTATACTGGATATTAACTTTACCGTGTAGCTTTTTAATACTGTTACAGATCAGACGTACTTCGTTCCAATTCATTAGCTGAAGCGATTTTCCGTAATTATAATATAAGAGGAGCAAACGTTCATGCTGACCACTTGTTGTAATGTGGACTCTATTTCACAAACTGTATGAAATATGTATATTAGAGTTAGTATAGATTCTATTACTTTTTACTGTTTCAAACGTTCAGTCCCATGTTTGATCATCCCAACCGGTGACAAGGGCTGGTTAATACCTTGCGTAGAGAATTACGATTGCTATTTAACGCGGGAATGCGGCTAGCCTTCACGGCTCCATTCCGGGCACGGACTCCCTCTAGAATGTTACGGTTAGGCTTATGGAATAGTTCGTTTTAAAGTATTTCGTATTAGATTTAGTTATCCTAAAATTATGTATGTTATAATAAATAAGTAAGTGGTCAGTGCCGTCCATGGACATCTATAACAGACTTCAAATATGATATCTTAATTATACTAAAGTAAACTCCAAATAATGGATTCCTATTTAAAGTCAATAACAGGCGCGGTAGTACTCCTAAGAACTAGGATAGTCGTCATATTTGCAAGTGGCAGATATATCTGAAAGGTGGGAGAACTATAGTTCAACCTGGGTGGTACCGACGCCGTCCTCATAATCCGCCATAAAGCATTACTTATATTTCCGTTGGAGAGGTGCATTTGCCGTCTATACTTAGAAACAGAGCGACAATCTTAGTCCTCAGGAGTAGCAACGTAAGTACGTTCGAGCTCAGATAGGACTTCAGTCGTGTTTGTGGTTGTACGTGGATGTCTATGGGCTGCGACTACTTAACATCAGGTGGTTTGCGTGTTCGTTTGTTACTCTTCTCACATAGAAACCTGTGAGCAAGGAACGACACCTTCCTATAGCAACATAAATTTGCTTCACACTACAAATTGGTGTGATGAAGATGAACTTCACCGACTAAACCGAACATACCTTTATTAAGCAAAACTACATATAAATTTGAAAAAGTTTAAGGTTGTGTTTTCAAGTTGGGGATATCATAAAATCCCCAAAAGATTAAGGTTCTTAACTGTGAGCGAAGTTACTGAAATTAATGCCCGAAGCTGTGTTATCGAAATCCCTTCTGAGTTCCACAGCCATTTTGTTACGTACTTGGATGGAGAGAACTCTTATGTTATAATAACATGAGAGTTCAAAGAGAAATTGATATCGAAGGAAATCTATATAGATTTATAAGCTTTTGTCTGCGGTTTCTCTCGCGAATAAATCTATATTACAACACTTTATTATGACACTCGTTAAATTCAGCCTGTGTCGGTCCACTGTTGGGCGTGGGCTTCTTCCGAGGCCCGGTTTTCCGCTCTACGCATACGGAAAGTAGGGAAGTTATGCCACCAATGTGTTGTAATATCGACGTCATGTCGACGCCAATAAATTATGCCACTCAATTTTTAACCTATATAATATATATTTAAAGCAAATCTATAAAAAGCAGAGAAAAGTCACGTAAAGTCTCATCTTCTATTTAACCTCTTAAGGTTTGAATTTTCAAAATTCCTTTCTTAATATACACTCACGCTATAAAAAGGAGTTATTTACAAAAGTTCAGGATTCTATATTTTAGAATTATATTTATCACAATTTATAATGGACCATGTATTCACGATAACAGATTAATTGTAAGTAATCGGAACAAAATAAGATGTGTAAATTCCGCGATAATATTAAAATAAAATCATACATTATATTTTAATACACACATAATTGATCAAACTGAATTATAACTTTGGATTAAAGGTAGTAGAGCGTTAGAGCTCGCCCGTGGCGGCGTCACCGCCACCCTCATAACCCGCCGTAAAGCAACATGTTCTTCATGTGTTGTGTTTCGGTTGGGGAGGTGTGGTTGCC
>DWON01000232.1:0-38910 GCA_018251015.1 Phocides pigmalion okeechobee | reverse complement strand
TTGCAACAATCCGCCACCACAATGTATAATGGTATATATTTCAAAGCATGCACTATGAACACCCTCCCTCCCGGATAAGAAAACGTCATCGTCACAGGTGAGCCACCAATTAACCATCGTAGAGTCAACTTACCCTGATGATGCTCCGTTTTGGGGCGAAATACGTGTTGATACTAATATGTGTAATGGTATATATTTTTAATCACATCATGTTTTCCTATCCTCATAGTGCATGCTTTGAAATATATACCATTATACATTGTGGTGGCGGATCGTTTCAACGTAATTTTAACAACAACTTAATAGCATGAATTTCCGCAAAGTAACGCCTGATAACTATCTGTACCATATAAGCTCAATCTGTTGTATTTGTTTCAATTGTAAGTATATACGCACATCCACATTAACACGTTTGAAACCAAACAAATAATAACCTCCTTTTGATTATATGTCTATATCAACATCTCACTTTTTTGTTATACAAAAAATCTGCCTTTAAAATTGACTCACGTAATTTAATTACATTGTACCTTAGACATTCATTATGTACATGTAAATACCTTACAATGATAAAAAATATTTGAATTTGAATATAAAGAATTTTCAAATGTTTTGAAATAACAAATCTGTTTATTGATAATATAAGTTTCCAATTCTATTTGAAATCAGCCATTCAAGACATTTGTTAGCACGTTTCAAACGAATCGGATAATGTTCTTATCTCGTTCAATTATCTATGCGAGTCATCGTGTTCTGTTACAGGCGTCAGAATATTATACAAACGTGTTAAACTCGTATAAGAGTACCAGGGATCGTGTCGAACAAAGTGGCCTTATCTAAACCACTATCCAGTCCGCGCTTTTACCACCAAACCGTCTTATCCTCTTTTTTGTTGCACGAAACTAAACTTCGATGGTCATTGCTTACTATACAAAGCGACTAGATCTCTAGTTCATACAAAGTTAGTAATGTATACGAAAATATGTATTAAACTGTAATGTTTCCGGCTAGAAAAACATTGTGGTATTGCATTGCAATTTTGCTGAACACGGACTCACACGAACTAAATTTTGCATTTGAAAGCTTTTTTAAAACTAATAATTATAATAGATACCTATTTTATAATGCAACTTGTATTTACATATTGAAACGTATGTTTGTAAAAAAGTCTGTATTTTAAATCAATTATAAATAATTTGCAATACGATCATCCGTTATTCGAATAGCTATAATCGATGTATACGATAAGGTGACGGACAGATTCAATGAATAAATTCCTCTTACATAAGATAGATTAACTTCAAATATACTTCAAATATGTACAGGGTGATAATGAGTTATACTTATTAAATAATAATATCGATTTTACGTCATCAAAGCCCAAAAGAAAAAAATAGTTTAGTATAATAGTACTTTTATGTGAGACAAGTAGTAAAGGAGCACGCAGGCCACTTGATGCTAAATAGTCGCTGCAGCCCAACAACAATCACATACAATGTCAAACAGTCCTGTCGGTGCTACTCCTGAAGACTGAGATGTTCGCTTGTAAATGTAGCCGGCTTCACACCTCTCCAACCGAAACGAAACTTACTTCATAACGAATTATCAGGCTCGTGCTCACCTCCCCGGTCGACTTATAGTATTGTCACCTTTAAAACAAAGTCTACTCTTGTTTTTTTTTTAGGAGTATATTTAAGTAGAATGAAATATACGAAAGTATAAGGAAGTATATTTAAAAACCACTGACGTACCTAAAAACATAAAACAAGTTACTAAAGTAAGACCACGCAAATTTGAATATTCACTCCTCTGCAAGTAAAATACCTACCACGCCGACTAACGGCTGAGAAGACAACCCGAAAACCAAAAAACTCGAGGAAATGCAGAACTTTTGCATAGAACAAGTTCTCCGCCACGAGAGAATAGTTACAACAGTTCCCCGAAGTTACAATTGAGTTACACAAGTCGATCCATCACTGTGTTCGTCTGGTAGTCTGTAGTTTGGCGATGGTGGAATGTGTAACAGGTCATTGTAATTGTAACATCGACAAATTGGCTATTAAGGAGCTGTATACACATACAAAGGGAAATTATATTAAGATTCCCTACCGAAAAGGCATTTATGATTTCATGTTGTACGTCCGTCCATCTTTTCGTCAGCGTCTATATGTATAGTATTCCAAATGACAATCATTTACTCGGAGACTATTATCAATATAAATCTATTTGGAATTTGGAAAGTTGAAGTACATCTGTTTACCGCTGTACAATGATATAATAAAATCATGCTGAACAATGATGGAATCAAATCACGCTGAATAATGATGTAATCAAATCACGCTGAACAATAATGCAATAGTCATGATAAAGAAGTTAATATTCGACAGTATACTCTATAAATGTATCTGGTTCGTTGAACGAGTCCCAAAAAAGGTTTTTTTTTCGAGTAAAAAACGAACATGCAAGCATCTTGATATGAAGTAATTACTGCAGCCCATGAACATACATCCTTAAATAGGGTTGAAGTCTTATGTGAGTTCGTACGTAGATATGTTGTACATCCTAATGATTAAGACGGTCGTCTCACTTTTAATGGCGACCGTACCACTCCAGCCAAAACCATCAAAATTACTTTCTTGAGTCTGTAGTTTCTAAGAAATTTGCATCTAAAATCATCAATGTAGTGCCATCTTCTAACTTTTAAACTGTGGAGTGGAAAGTTCTAAACGGTTAAGTTAGACGAATTTAAAACGGTTTTCGACAAGACTATCTCATTTTAAATTGTATACTTTTTCGGAGAATATCTTGTAACCTCCAATGAACTTTAAGTAGCAAATGAGTATGCAGACCAGATAATAATTGAACACTGAATTCCATAGACGTGTAGAAAACTAATCCTTCTTGAAGTTGGAGATAGATGTGGTCTTACTCCTTTAGATTTAATTAACGTAGCTTTATTTATGTAATGTAGCTTTTTATATGAAAAAAGGGATAATGAAGCATGGCGACCAGCTGATGGTAAATGAACAGGGCTTTCCGTAGACATGGAGAACAGGAATCCTTTTTAAACTTTGTCATAGATGTGGTTTTGCTTCTGTAGACTTTCTCTGCAGCATACAGGACTTCTGTGTATTGCGCGGCGCAACACACTTCTGGCTTGTACACACCTGTGTTGTACGTACAAATCTGTATTACAAGGGAACAAGTGCCGTGTTGACGTCGACGCTATAAGACTGCAGGCGAACATTACGTCTGTATATGCGAAAATGCTACACGGATACTAAAATATAATATTTCAGTGAATTGTCGCATTTTCAGTGTAAAGAATACAGCTCCAGTTTTGTACCGCCTTCCGTGGGACTATTGAGTAGTAGGTAACATTTATCTAATTATCTAACGATAAACTTTCATTAAGTAAGCTGCTTAATAGGGGCTGCTTAGAGTCTTATATCATTATAGATTAATGCACTGTGAGTACGCGGTTTAAATAAAGCCTCTGGGTATATATTTCGCTCCTACTCGCATTATTAAATTTAATATCAATAACACGCCTGAAGAGACTCCGCCCTTCGCTCCAAGAATTCATTAATTAGGGTTAAATACTCAGTTTGTTGATCAAACTTTTTTCCGATGAAGTCCAGAAACCAGTATCTCAGAAACTTCGGAGATTATTTTTTTTTATGTGACTTACTCAACGTGTCGGACCAGGTTCGAAATATTGGCATTTATAAAAAGCGTTTATCGTATGTACCCGTTACATAGTGGATTATAAGAAGTAGCATTCTACCGAAATACCAGACTTCATGGCGGATTATGAGGGCGGTGGTACCTCCTAAATCAGACCATAGTTTTACCACCTTTTCAAGTTCTTTTGAGAAAAGACCCATATATTGCAATATCAATGGATTGTGGATAAATCTTAAGCAATAACTACATAGCACTATCGTACCAATCCAAAACATTTTTACTAAAAAATGACGTAAGAGATTGTAAATTTCGTTTTTTAAAGTTACAAAGTTTTGGATTGGCATGATAAATGATATTTTGGAAGAAGAGGCCGTGATATGAAAATCATACAACATCATAATCCGCCGAAAAGCATTACTTGTGTTTCGATTGGAGAGGTGTGGTTGCCGACTACACTTTGAAGCGAGGCGACCATCTTAGTCCTCAGGAATAGCAACGTGTCTACGTTCGAGCTCAGATAAGATTTCAGACGTGGTTGTACGTGGATGTCTATGGATTGTGACTACTTTACATCAGGTGTTTTCCAAGCTCGTTTGCAATTCTCACATAAAAAAAATATTTTGGTCCAAGAGGCCGTGACATAAAAATCATACAACATCGTACAAGACAATAATTTTCGTTAGTCAGAAGGTCCCCAAAGCATGGTTAGATAAGGTCTGCAAATACGACAATATTGCCTTAAGGACCATAAATAATAACACAATTAGAATACTGCCCCTGAGGCTTGATTTAGAGGCACCGTGAGATTTTTAGTATGGGCATTTGGGTTGTTTATCATTACTGTCATTAGCTGTTTTAAGGCGAGCGCATTTTGTTATTATAGTTTAGTTTAATACATAAAAAAATGTTGTAAGCGTAGCGATCCATTTGACGTTGAAACTCATGTGGTCGCAAAATACTTACGTTAAAGTTATACGTCGTTGGCGTTATTAGCAACATGAAATAAAATTAATGTTAATAGTAAGGTAAATTAATTTAAAGTGTCTGTTTGTGACTTCAAAAAGCTTTTGCATGTGCAAGTTAGAGTCAATGGCATAACTGCTTTTTTTGTTTGTCTATCTCCAGTCTGTTTGCTCCAGGTAGTTTCTGAAACATCTGAACCCATTTCATCGGTACTTTCATTAGCAGTCAGGTGATGTTATGAAGAGTAACTTATTTTTATTTAATAAGCAAATCAAGTTATTTCATAAAACAATAAAATTCTAAAACGCGTGCCCGGAAAGGTTTTGATGAAACTTTCAATTTTACTACATAATCACTCAACTCACGATTAACGATTGATTGCCGACATTTCGAACCAAGTGCATAGCCTGTGGTAACTCTATAATTCCGCGATGATACTAGTTTAAAATCATACGGACCTTTCACTAACATAAAGCTGATGTTATAAGAAGTAACTAACACAATTATATTTTAGTCGCGGGTACAGCTAGCAAAAAAATATGTGTTACATCTACGTACGCGGTTTCGTTCAACGCTAAAATGCATTCTGATATGTATTCTTAAGCGAACCAAAAAAATAACAATATATTTTATATGTATTTAAAGTACATGCATAAACATTGGTTCAAGAGTTTATTAAAAAAGTAGGTACTATTTCATTAGCATTGTTTCTTTCTTAGTAGTCCCACAATCCAAATTATACGAGGGTCGGCGTTAAAGGGACCGTATATCGCACCGTAAATTGCCTACAATAAAATCGCAACATCCCCCTTTTCTATAAAAACTAGAAGCGATACGACGAATGATTGTATGGAGGTTTTTTTTAATTTAGCTTTTTAATTCCACGTTTGATCGACGCTGCCGGTGACAAGAGGGCTGGCTCATATCTCGCGCAGAGAATTGCGATTGCTATACAGCGCGGGAATGCAGCTAGTGTTCTTAGAACCATGCACATGGGCACGGACTCCCTTTAGATTGTTTAGGTTAGATTTTTATTTTAATTAGTTTAAAGATTTTCATCATTGTGTACATGAGAATAAAGACATCTTATTAATTTAGCTGTAATTATTATTTTCTTTTTTAATGTTCTCTTTTTGCGTGTAATATGGGTTATATAAATATAATGAACAAAAAATATGCAAGAAAAAATATATTTACTTTTTTCTAGCATATTTTTAATTTAATTTTTCTTTTAATTTAATTTGAAAATTAAAAATTTCTTATTTTCTTTGTTTGGATTTCTTTGTAGTAACGAATTAAACGGTAGAAAATCCTTTCTCTTATTTTCAAGCCTGTATCATATCAAGAAAAATATTTTTTTACTTTGCTATGACAAAATTTGTTAACCTAATTCGTTAATAACGAATTTCGTTGCCGAGTTATACTCAGACTAAGGATACATATGTATATCAAAAACAACTGTTCTATCAAATTTTAGTTCACAAAAAATCCACTAGCGGCGCTGGTTTTAGATATATTTACGGAGAAACTAGTTTTTAATTAGAAACGAATTTTGTTTCCGAGTAAAACTTAGACTAAGGGCAATATTTAATCGTTATCACTTCTAGTACAACAATAGATCATTGAAATCACCCCGCTGAATAAGCAAAAGGGAAATAAGGCAGAAGGAGAGAAGGGGGCGGGTCAATTTAATTAATGCTTACGTTTAATTGTCGTTGAAATTGCTAAAGACGGACCCTCTGAGATGTGAGTGTACAAAAATAATTTATAAAATTTATCCAAAAGACAGCGTGTCTTTGATAACAATTTGTCTATAGATTTAATGACCAGAAAAAAATTGGTGCCATCGATAAAAAGCTTTATCTTCTGTGATGCCAATAATCAACAATTTTTAATTTTATCGTTTTGATTACAATGTAAATTGGAGCCAACGAAAATGCAACTTATCTTCCCTGATGCCAAATGCCATTTGTTTTTATTTTATCGATTTCATTTTAATTTAAACTGGACCGAAAGAAAATGCTATTTATTATTTTCCGTGATGCCGACTAGTGACTGTTTTGACTTTATCGTTTTGATTACTATGTAAATTGGTGCCAACGAAAATGCAACTTTTTATCTTTCGCGACTTTTTTTTTATTTTATCGCTTTAATTACAATGTAATAGGTCTTATTCGAGTTAAACGGAAATCGATTGTCGTAGAATCGAATACTAGTTACGTGAAATAAGAGACCCGATATTTTTTGTTAAATAAATTAATAATGTGATTGACAGTCTATAATACCGATCAAAATCTTGAAACTGTCTTTAGAGGTTCAGCGTAGTGGATAGATAGATCCACGCTCAGCATTATTTTGGAGACTCAAAAGGTCTTTTAGATTAGGCTGACATAGTATTTGAATATAATAAATATGTGAATGAAACTAAATTTATGTTATGAATAGGATTAGGAAAGGTAAACGTTACACCGAAAAACCATATAAACATAACATCCTTAAAGGGCTGAATACATTTATTTTTATCGAGGTCAACGGACCTAAGCAAATTAATTTTTAATTACGTAATATTTTAGTATTAGAGATACAAAATTCATTTCGTAGTACAAGCGTTAAGAAAATGTTTATCTTAAATTTGTAATATTTCAGAGAGGATTGGTTTTTGTTTAATTTATCTCAGCTTGTAGAGGTTTACGTAAGAAGATTCATTTTATACGTTAATTATTAATCTTCATTTAAGTAAGATTTATTTAAAACTGCGGGATTAATCCTAAAATTAATGTTAATAAGAGTTTTACTTTTACGTGCATCTAAAACACTACATTAAATTTATTTCGGAAGCCACATAAAATATATATTTTTTTTATTAACTCATAAATATAACAAGATGGTATTTTTAAATGAGACAGAACGAGGAAATTCATAAATATACTAGATATAAAGAAAATTTACTCATTTGAAGATAACAATAGAAATGTTATTGGTCAAGCATGAATTTTTCTATGAAAATAAATATATTTTTATATGGGATAGAATTGGAAAATTCATAAACAAAGCAGATACAGAACCTTTCTTAAAAACAATCAATTCTTCTGAAGATAACCATTTTGACAAAATGAAATTCTCCCGTGAAAATGTAGTCGGCACCTCTAACCAAAACACAAAGACTATTTCACGGCGAATCATGAGGGCGGGATCGTTAACCCCCGGTCAAACTATCTACTACCTGCCAAAATTTAACACGATTTTGACAAGAATTTGAACATGAAGAACTTTTAAAAATGTAACTCCTTTCACAATATTTCCTTTCGCCGTTAATGAAGACGCCTAAGGAGTGTAGATGTAGATTTTCTCAAAATATTTTCTCTCTTCGTTAAAGCAATTTATTTTAAAATACACACATAACTTGAAAACATTGATAAATCTACCTGAATTTCAAACACTGAACACACAGTATAAGAACCGAACTTCATCCCAAAATCCACATTGAATCACAGAATTACGTAGCATACATTTTGTATACCCTAAATGTATAAGTTCTCGAGAAAATTATTTATCGTTACGAAATAGAACCGCGAATGCTAAGTAAGCAATGATAAGTAACTTTTACCTCAAAATCTGAATGTAAATGCTAATACCGCCTGATCCATACTTCCAATCCCGCGGCTTCTTTTGAGAGATTATTATAATTTCGTCCGAATCCTTTCAGCCAAAGTTACGGTTTCGCGACTTGCACGAATAAATATTTAAGCAAGATTCGGAGTTAGTTAATATCTTTTGGTAAGTCCGATTTGGATTTAACGCTTCTTATTTTATTTCCAACTTCGCCTCTTGTCGCGGTTTCCATTCTGTTTCAAAACAAAATAGCTTAATGCCATAGTCTTTATTTATGATTTTAGCTACAGAATTATTTTTAACTATTATTATTATTGTAATAATAATTGTGATAGCCCAGTTGTAAGATTCAGCCCGGTCATATTATGATTTCTGGGTTCTGTTGCTTTAGAAATAGGCGTAGAAGTGGTACCTCCAGGTTAATTTACGTATTACCTTACACTAAAGTGTTAATCTACGAGTCAAGTATAAATTTCGAATGATTTTAAACTAATACTATCGCGGAATTTATACATTTTACTGTGTACTGGGTACTCATGATTAACGATTTTTGATTTCCGATTCAGAACTAGTTTGCTACAATCAGATCACGGCTGAACCGAATAGGGTGACGTGATTATGAGCCATGTAACGGCTACACGGTTCCGTGACGGCGAGACATGGGACTGGTTCGAAATATCGGTTATCCAAACCCAAAAATCGTTATCATGTGTATCCGGTACGTAGTACACGAGACTTCATCAACCACTTTCAAGCATTTACATTATCGAGAAGAAATCGGTCAGATTCAAAAGTCTGATATCCAAAATCACATATCCAAAATCGAATAAATCTCACCATAAAACGTCCCCACAGGCAGAGGTTTTGAAATGCATATTCGTCCCGTTTGAATAATAGTTTGTTCCCGCGACAAAGTAACGATAACGCTTTAAAGGACTGACGTGAGTAATGCCCTACATGTGATCGAGTTGGAATGGAAAGAAAAAAAGAATAAATGAACCGGGTGTCACCTAGAGGAGATTCGGAAAAGCTCGTTATTCTGATAAATTGCCATGCTTAGTTTATTTGGTCCGGGTTATACCGTCCCGCCGGTTTTGGAGACAAATTTGATAAATAAGATTTACTTACTGTAATGTTTTCTTTTGGAATTGCTTTTTCTTAATGACTTTGGGATTTCTTGTAAATAGTAATACGTATTTTTTTTGGTTGTATAAACGTTGAACGCAGCTTGTGGTATTTTTGGAAAGTATGTCAGTTATGAAAACCCTAATGTTTGTATACATTGTAAATAATCAACAAATCAAAGCAACGTCAACTGTGGTCGGAGGTTGGATGGGTGACCACTAGTGGTAACATTTTTAAATTATCATTCTCATCTACTTTACTGTGTCATTACTAAGCTCGGTTTGTTTCTAAAAAAATGAAAATGAAAATTCCTTTTCTCAGATACCAGAGGAAGAACCTTGCGAAGGTGCTTAGTAACGTGGCAATGTTTCCTGAATATATGGGATTTCCACACTTTTAAAACCTGCTGTGTTTTACTTCAGTGCTTGAAGAATATTCTGGGATTAAAAAAAAGACGCATCGGTCTCCTCAGAGCAAAGCTATATTATATAGTACTTTGCTCGGAGATACATATACATGTATACATATGTTTTATTCAGTGTCGCTTACTTGAAAATAAGCAAGATAGGGACTGACTGGCAACATTAATCGAAAAACCTTCATCTATCTTTATTTTCCAAAGTAATACGATTCGGTGCACCCGTAAGACGATGAACTTATTAATCCTTAGAAATATTTGAAGGGAGCGTGAAATGTAAAACTTTGTAACATCCCAAAGGTTTCTGATATCATTTAACTGTACGTGCAAATGTGGGAGTCCCTTTATTGTACCTTAAAAACAAGTTTCTTCAACACCTGCGACGCTCCACTGGCTCTGAATGTAAACAGCCGTAATAAAACAAACTCGAACGCACGGGAGGCGATTTTAAACCCATGTCATCCCTAATCGGAACTTGTTTCACTGTTACCAGGTAAAGAACGCTTTTTAGGTAGATAATTTTTTTAATAAAAATAATCGGTACACAAACGCAGGAAACATTTTTTTATGTGAGAAGAGTAGCAAACGAACATGCAAACCAACTGATGTAAAGTAGTCGCAGCCCATAGACATCGACCTACAACCACAAACACGACTGAAATCCTATCAAAGCTCGAACGTAGATACGTTGTTACTCCTGAGGAGTAAGATAGTCGCCTGGCTTCAAAGTGCAGCCGACAACTGCATCGGCGGATTATGAGGATGGGGGTGATACCTCCCCGGTCGAACTATAGTTCTCCCATCTTTGAAATCATTTGATTTTATTGTAATGAAATAGTTATCGAGGATATAGTTAGAAATTAGTAATGTTTAACCGGGGCTATACTACACTACTCCCACTCTCCGCCGTAAAGTAGGTATTATGTTTCGGTTGCAAAGGGCGGTTGCCGACTAAACTTACAAGCAAGGCTATCATATCAGCCCTCGGGCGTAGCAACGCATCTACATACAATTCCAGGTAAGACTTTAGTCCTGTTTGAGGTTTTGTGTGTGTTCCTGGGCTGTTTAATATCAGATGACCTGCTTGTTTGCTACTCTTTACACATATACATATATGTTTTAAAGAAAAAAAAAACAAAATAATGTACAGTTTGCCTGATATTAAGTTGTCGCTGCATCTTATTGACACACACACACACTTACACACATATATGTGTGTGTGTGTGTATTTTTTTATACATTAGCCTAGCGATAAGGCAGACGGGCTGCCGGATGGAAAGCAATCACCGTCGCCTATGGACAACTGCAACACCAGAGGAATCGCCAATGCATCGCCGGCTTTAAAAGAGAGCTCTTTTTGCACCTTTTTTGAAGAGCC
Organism: Phocides pigmalion okeechobee; assembly: GCA_018251015.1. Classification (NCBI taxonomy): domain Eukaryota; kingdom Metazoa; phylum Arthropoda; class Insecta; order Lepidoptera; family Hesperiidae; genus Phocides; species Phocides pigmalion. The sequence continues at coordinate 27,727 of DWON01000232.1, read as the reverse complement.
CCATGTCATAGCGCTCCGGGAATACCTCAGAAGGAAGTTCATTGCACATATGCTCGTCCGTGGCAAAAACGACCGTGCAAATCGACCCGTGGAGGACCGCCATGATTCTAATTGATTTGGATGGAACCTAATCCTTCGGAGAGTGGTGCGATCGAAGAATGTGGACGTAAGCATCAGGTCAAACAGTTCCTCGGAACACCCACCATTATAAAGTCTATAGAACACGCAGAGGGAACCTATTTTAGCCACCTGATGTTAAGTGGTCACTGCAGCCCATGGACAACCACGTCCAATCTCAAATAGAACAAAAGTTCTATTTAAGGATGGACGCGGATGCGTTTCTACTCTTGAGGACTAAGATAGTCACCTCCAATAATGTGTATCCGGCAATCACAGCTCCCCAACCGAGACACAATACATGAAGAACATGTTGCTTTTACGGCGGGCCGCCCCGGGCGAGCTCTAACGGCTCTACCACCTTTAAAATTTATTTTATTGTCGTTCAACGTTTCTCGTCAATACTTAGTACAACAAAAGGGCCACATGTCAGAAAAGTTGCCTTCAGTTGAATGAAAGAACCAAACATAGTACATACGTGTGCGGAATTCGCGTTAGCACGTTTTACAATTTGTTACAACGCTTAAATTGTAATAAAGCTGCAGAGTAACACATACTTTTGACGACAAACTTCAAATAAGTGCCTTTGTCGATCATCCGAATATGTGTTTTTGTACAACGGATTAAGTTCTGATTTCAAACGCACTGCGTCTTCTGTTACCACCCTTTTCGTTGCTAACATTTCGAGTTTGGTTTATAGAAAGAGGTGTACTGTGAATCCCAGATGGATACAGTACGTATTCTATTTACTTTAACAGATGACGTCATTATTCGGTAAGTATTCTATACGACAGTGCCGAGGATGAAACGAAATTGGCAAATGGTGGAAGTAACCAACGACTTAGATATATCGGCCGCATTGCTAGTCTGATAGTTCCTTGAAGCATTTGAAAATCTAGCATTTAAACTGATCTTGATTTTCTTTTAAATATAAGAATATAGAGAGAAAATAAAGAAAAACAGGGGGCGCTTCGAGCATCAGAAGCGATACTGCATGGATTGGACCAAATATACATATAGTTAGCGAATTATTCCATTAAACAATTACGGCAATCTCGTGTTACAATCATAATAGCAATTATATTGCCAAATGACAATAGAAAGTGCTAGGACAGTCTATTGAAACAGAGCGGTCCGTGTACCGCGACGTATCTGAATATAATGCGTCCCGAGCTAGTACTACAGTCCCTTTTTATAATAAGTTCAGGTAAAACTAAATAAGCAGGTGGGGCGATCAGGTGATGTCGTCCGATTTGATGACAGTTTTTTCCAAACTAGCTTATTTTTAGCGCAACTACCCTATTTTTATTGATAGTGACAACACTGTTGTAGTTTACAATCTAGAATTGGTTACTAGGATAGTTTATAACTTCAGAATTACGCTTTATACACTTTTTTTAATTGTGAAAGAGTAAGAAACGGGCATGCAGGCCACCTGATGTTAAGTGGTTACTACAACCCATGGACAACCAAGTCCAATCGCAAACAAAACAGAAGTTCTATTTAAGGATGGACGCGGATGCGTTCCTACTCCTGAGGATTAAGATGGTCGTCTCCAATAATGTGTATCCGGCAACCACACCTCTTCAACCGAAACACAATACATGAAGAACATGTTGCTTTACGGCGGATTATGAGGCCGGGGGTAGTGCCGCCCCGGACGAACTCTAATGGCTCTACCAACTTTAAAATAATATTAAAACAGAAATAATAAAATAAATGTTTATCCTCTATTCAATTGTAAGTTATATATCTTATCTTACTAATTCACTAATTACTAATTAATAATTACTAATTTCAATATATACCACATTTTGTTGTTTAACCTCTTACCAATTTATGAGTAGGTAATAATAAATCATTTGAAGAATATCTAAGTAAGTAAATATTAAAATATTCTCAATTATTATATTGTAAGGAATACTTATACAAAGTTACTTAAAACACTTAAAGATCATTATCGATACTTTACGACGCAATAAGAACACTCATTACCAGCAGGAAAATGCATCCACTAAGAAATACGATCGCAGTCGTGCATATTTATGAATCAGAGAGGAAATTCTAGGAAAACTAACTACGTTTAGGTATATTAGTGCATACTAGCTTCTGCCCACGGTACTGCTCGCACAAAAGTTAATATCACAATAATTAAAATAAATCTCTGCTCTGTTTTATTACATATGATTTTAACTAAGAATAGTTTACACGTTATACTGAGAAGAATCTCGGTATAACATTGATGTGAATTACAAATAGTGCAAATTTCAGTTGTAGTGATATGGAATCCAAAAAATAGAGGTAGGGATACCCTACCATTGGCATCTATCAATAGTTTCCGCGACCATCGTTGTTTAGTCGTGACCACGAGCCGTACAACTGCTTCAAAATATTAGCGATTCGTAAAAATATATGAACGAACGAAAAAGAGGACGTCCTACGTGTAATCTGTTGAGGAGACGAATAGATATTATTCGGGCCTCGAGGGTTTTCATTACTCGGGCTTTAGGTTGAGGGGGTCAAATATCCCCCGGATGGGGTCACACGACTAACATTGATAATTTCCCGTGACATCCCTATATTAATTAAAATATAACGATGTAACGGGAAAGCATCCACGGTCGTCGCAGCCCCCGCCGATCCCACTGTTTAATGGGCGGCACGGACTAAAGCGATGCACCGACGACTGCTCTGTTGTTGCAAATGTCCAAGCGACGGTGACTGCTTTCTATCAGGTGGCCCGCCTGCCTTTTCGTTAGGTTAATCTATATTATATAAATTAGTCGGTAATTGTGAATACGCGTTATATAGTCATACTGATTATGTGCGCCTAAAGGTGAATCAGGTATTGAAAGAAAGGTGAATCACGCATGAAAGTGACTCATAAGCATATCACAAACGATGTGACAGGTTAAACAATGCCTATTTTGTGTATGTAATAGAACTCTATATAAAGGATTCTTCTTGACACCTTCGCCACGTATCTTTCTTTTATAAAAAAATCTAAACGTATTTTCCTGTAGCAACAAAACTTGTGTTGGATGTAACACATGATGAAATTCGCAACACGATTGCTAACAAAGTTGACATATTATTTGGTAATTTAAAATCAACGTGGAAGCCAGTGGTTAGTTATGTAAATCACAAGAGCAAAGTTCAGTGCGTAAATACAGTTAGTGTTGAGTATCATGATCCACAAGACTATCTGTATGTACACATGTAGATAGATTTATCTATCCTACCTCTAGTTCGTTTTACACTTTTGCTTTCTGTTGACAGGTGATAATGATAGATGATTGTTTTTTATTATTATGAAAGAATAAGAAACAAGCATACAAACCACCTGATGTTAAATATTTGCTGCAACTCTTACACATCTACGTGTAACTTCAAATACAATTTGAGTTAAGAGTTTGAGCGAGAATAACGTTTGCAAGTTTTGCATTTTTTTCTAAGGTATGGTTGCCGTACAAACGAGACGACCATTAAACCTCTAAAGTAGAAATGCATCTGTGATAGATTTCTTAAGTCAGACTCCTTTTTTGACTTGAGGAAAACCCGGAACGCATACATTCTCCTACAACGCCGACGGTAGGTTATGTCCAGCTCCACTAAAAACCTGACGAGTGTTCCATCTCGCCACCGCGCGGCAGAGTTACGGGAACCCTCACACTTACATACGCGACTCCTGTTCTGTATAAAGTTGGTTGAAAATACTCATGGATGGATGGTCATTCATGAGGTCAACTGTATCTTCGTACGCTATTTCCATTTAACGAATAAAAAAATGTTTACTTTTTAAAGTATTTTCAATCAGCCGTAATCTCTGCTAAAGAATCTTTTGAACGTGGTTGAATTGCATTTGACTACTTGCGTACAATATAGACATAAAATTGTAACCAATTGTTAAGTACAAAAATAACATACTATTAAAGACCTTAAAAAAGCAATGGAACCCGAAACATAAGTTGTTAGAATTTTAGGTCTGTTGCTGGAATGTAAATACACATTGCACAGCGCTATCTGTGTATTGACATCTGAATGATGTGCCCACCCTTCACACGACTGTTCTCTGCCAACTCGCTGTCACGGGCACTCAAATCGAACCAAATTAATTTGTTTTTGTGTGGGTCTACGATAGTGCTTATAAATCTATATACTCGTATCTAAAGAAATGGTAAAATTGTGACTGGTCGCTATAGAACCCAAAATAATGGTTTTTAAATTTCATGTTTGTTTGTCTGTGTTTGTGCACGCTCATCGCAGAATCAGCTTAACTAATTTCAGTGCGGTTCTCACTTACATAAAGTTCACTTGACGTTTTATTTCAATCGGTTCATAAAAAACAAATATGTTAATTTCAATGTCACGGGTGTGAGTACATGAAATTTTGCTGTTAGAAAATGTTGAACCAGACAATTGCCCAATAAGACCACGCAAACGAAACCGCAGGCAACATGTATCTATATAATATGCAATACGTGTATATTCTTGTATCTTCTAATTTTAAACGTAACTTCTTAAAACAAAGTTAAATTGATTTTTCAGAATTTTTATACATAATAACACATATAATGCACGACCTCAGTTAGGACTTTAAGTTAGTTAAGTAGTATGTATGTATACATACGTTCAAGTGCTGCAGCAGCTACTCACCATCAGGCGGCTTGTATTCTCGTTTGCTACTCTTCTCACATATTATTTTATATGAGAAGAGTAGAAAACGAGCATGCAATCTACTTAATGTTAAGTAGTCATAACCCATAGACATCCACGTACAACCACAAAAACGACTGAAATCCTATCTGAGCTCGAACGTAGACACGTTGCTACTCCTGAGGACTAAGATGGCCGCCTCGCTTCAAGGTGTAGCCGGCAACCGCACCTCTCCAACCGAAACACAAGTAATGCTTTATGGTGGATTATGAGGGCGGCGGTGGGACCTCCCCGGATGAACACAAATAATCTTATTTTATAACAGTTGAAAAAGATCAATCCTGTCAGAGGAGTATTTAATTTTACAACCATGCCATTGGTATGCCAACAATCGAGCAAGGAAGAGTTCTTCCACCTTTGAATAGATTATTTACTATCATTTTAGTACATGATATGCAACACACGATTTCGTAAAGTCAATATTTTTACGGGCTTATTCAGTATTACTTGTAAGTGCCTGCGACTTCATTGGTGTGAATTTTGAGAGATAAAGAATGAGATTTTTCCGTTGTTATCATCATCTTCATAATGATAAATACGTTATTATGATAAACCCACTGTGCACTGTGGGCAGGTGTTTGTCTCATAGACCATAAGCCAGATGCAAATTTCGCAATCATTTCTTCCCGGTCTATTTGTAGAATGCTTCTCCTCATCCCACGGAATCATAGCTAAAGAAGCTTAATGATCCTCATGCGTCAAAGGTATAACGATCACGCTGGCCAGGTAGCGCCAGGTTATACACACCTTATGAAGAGATAACATTGTATAGCAAATTGGCAAAAAGTGTTTTTCATATTGATTTTTTTTTATTGTGAAAGAGTAAAAAACGGGCATGCAGGCCACCTGATGGTAAATGGTCACTGCAGCCCATGGACAACCACGTCCAATCTAAAATAGAACAGAAGTTCTATTTAAGGATGGACGCGGATGCGTTCTTACACTTGAAGACTAAAGTGGTCGCCTCCAATAATGTGTATTCGACAACCACACCTCCCCAACCGGAACAAAATACATGAAGAACATGTTGCTTTACGGCGGTTTATGAGGGTGGTGGTCGTGCCGCCACGGGCGAGCTATAATGGCTCTACCACCTTTACAATTTATTTTAGGTTTATCTCTTTATAGTCTCTTATTTGCTTTTTACTTGGAGGGTAAAGCTGAAAGGAGAGAAGTGGAGCATATCGTTGCCCATTATATTTTCATTTTGTTACGAAGGGTGACATGAATTTAAAATCGCGGAATTCCTACACTCCTTCCCCACCCACGATTTTATTTTAGAATATGATAAAATCATTGCATTCTCAATTCGTACCTTCTATAAAAAACGATAATATGCACGCTTGTATTCGTAACTTAACACTTTGATTAGTTTTCTACAATCAGTGATTCTTTTCTAAAATAGTTCTTGCAAAAAAACTATAGACATATTATACATAGAGTCGGGGAGCCAGCCTGAAATGTGTCCATCGATAACGAAAGAGAAAGCAAATGATAAAACTAGCTATCTGTCTCATTTTTTGCACGTGCATAGTGTGAAATCATCATTTTTACCGAAGTGCTGATCCGTGCAATACGTTTTAATTAAGTTAGTTTAAAAGTTTCATTGAGTTATCAAACTGGATGTTGGAAAATTCCAAACAAATGAAATTAAAAACGCGCCACGAATATTCCTCTGCGCATGTGTGATTAGACAGAGATAAGTATATGTCTATAATCTTCCCTCTCTTATTATTTGTCAGACACTCGCACTCACAGGCCTGCTATGGCTCCCCTACTCTATGAATAAAAATTCTGTGAAAAAAACACTCTTATGTAATACTTCTCCTTAAAAACAGTATATTACTTTATTGCACCTGCAATATATTCCAGAATAATTGGTTTATTTCCAAAATTGTATTATTTTGTTGATATACAGGTGTTCGATGAGCTGCTGTTGGACGCTGATTGGTCGGTGAACGCGGGCATGTGGATGTGGCTTTCCTGCTCGTCCTTCTTCCAGCAGTTCTTCCACTGCTACTGCCCTGTGCGTTTCGGCCGCAAGACCGACCCCAATGGCGACTTCATCAGGTAACATATCATTTTAAACTTCAAATTAACATTTCATCATAATTGTAGTAACAGTTACTGCATACTATCTACCTTTGACAGGTGTTAGGTATATTCTAAGGGGAGACGCACATTCATAATTCTCAGTGAAATAACTCTCGTTTTTCTGTTGGAGAGGTATGGTTGCCGGCTACATTTAGAAGCGAGGAAATTAACTTAGTCCTCCATAACTAGCAATGCGTCTATGTACAATCTCGGAAAAGACTACAATTCTGTTTAAATGTTCGGATATCTATGGCTGTAGCGACTACTTAACGCTTTCCCTTCAGCTACAATACTGCTGTGTAATTCAGGGCGCGACGCATTTGCGGCTCACACACACCTGTGTTGTACGGATAAATTTGTATGGATTACGAACGAACAAAAGTACTGTCTTTACGTCGGCGCTACAAGACTGGTGGCGGACATTATGTCTGTATATTCGTAGATGATACAGAGATGCTAAAGATACAATATTTCAGTAATTTGTCGTCGTATCTTCAGTCTCATAAAATAAGCTCCGGTTTAGGGCCGCCTCCCGCATCAGTCCATCATATATATCCGCGCCGCAGGGAAAGATACCTGATATGCTCGTTTACTACTTTTAAAATATAAAAAAAACTACTTATTTCTTCATCTGTCTTTATCTATCAGAATATCTATTAATCATCCTTCTGAGGTCTTTTGCAGGACAATGACCTCCCCTTATTAACATGTCTTCTGCAGCCAACGTTTTTCCGCTGTCGTCATCCATTTCCCCTAATACCATGTCCTGTATGAGAGATTAGGAGATGATTTATTTTGTTGTTCATAGGAAATATATACCCGCACTAAAGAACATGCCGACGCGCTACATCCACGAGCCGTGGATGGCGCCCGACAGCGTGCAGCAGTCGGCGCGGTGCATCGTGGGCCGCGACTACCCCATGCCCATGGTCGACCACGCCAAGGCCTCCCAAATAAACCTTGAGCGGATCAAGCAGGTGTACGCTCAGCTCGCCAAGTACAAACCTCAAGGTAACTAAACTTATTACTTCACCACTATAAACATCTTCATAGTTTTTTTTATTCTCCCTATGCCTAGCACGAGCTTTTTTATTTGCGTTTGATTATACTTCAATGCGTTAAAATATTTCTTTCATAGGTACACAACTAAATCCGCAAATTGTACCGAGTCGTAACGTTATGCAATCGTCGCCGAGCCCGACATCTATCATCGCCAGCATCAATCAATCCAATTACTTGTGTAGCCAAACGTCTGATGTCCAATCGACGCCAAATACAAATTCCGATGATATATTTGTAAAGCCTACTAAAAATGTAAAGGATGCCTTGAAATCTCCCGGATTCAAACAGGTTGTCATAGTGCAACAGTCGCAGAGTGCTAAGGTGGCAGCGCAGATCGGAAAAAAAGAGCAAAGTTTCATTATTAACGGCCAAGTACAGATTAAGACTAGCAAGACTATAGGTACCATACGGCGACCCGACAAGGAAGAAAATTATGATTTTAAAAACCTAGCTATCAATAGTCACGTTCAGAGATTTTCGACTACACGAGGTCCTTTACAAGGCACGTCGATAAATAAAAATGAACTGTACCAGCGAACATTAAAATTGAACGATTATCAGAAACAGACTAAAATTGCCGCTTACAGCCCCGATAAACCGAAATTTTATGTACCAAATTTTCCTGAAAATGGAGTGCACATGCAAAATTCTCATTTACACGTATCTCAGACTTTAATCGCTCCAGGCTCTTTGGATCAGAACTATATAATGAAAAGTAAAAGCGAGCCAGAAGAGAAGACTGATGATAATTCTTACCCAATGAACGAAGAAAAAATATTTCCGGGTCTTATTAAGGAAGGAACTCCACCTAAGGAATGAAATTAATCTGTAATTAAAAATAATAATATGTAAAAAAGGTTTATTAATAAATGTTACATTCTTATTTGTTGTCTTTTTTACACATTTTTTGATTAGGTATCGAAAGTATATCTCAGAGTCTATAAAAAAGCTAACCATACAATTTGTCATAGCTACACACACAATAAATTTATCAGCTTTAATCACCATCGTCTCATGTTGAGTACATGAATATTATAGTTTGCGTTTACCAATTCGACATGATAAGTCAATTTCACGTATACTTAAAGTGTGATATTGGTAGGAGTAGAAAAGGGTTCAGTCTTTTTCTCCCTCGGTGAATTGACTAGATGGGCCAGGTGTAATATCCGACTGTTTTTCTAAAGTAGCCACAGTTTGCATGTGTAGTTGTAGGGCTTTTTTTGCTTTCCTTGATTTCGCCACTGGTTTCCTTGTAGGATTGCGATCCTTACCTTGGCTTAACTCATCTTTGATTGCCGATAATATAGATATCTAAATGGAAAAATAACAGTTTTTAATAAAAGGTGAGTACTTTTCAATTACTTCAAAATAAATGACTGAATGATAATTGTTTATGATTAAGTGAGGTACTTCCAATGAGTTCTAAGGGTAGGTCAGTATATTTATTATGAAATAATGGTTATTTTATTGAATTCATATATTTTAAAAGACAATTTGCTAAAGTCCATACTACTTGCAATAAACTTCCCAGCCTTACATTTTGAACTCGAACGTATGTAGCGCAACGCTTGATCTCTTAAGAAATCTTAAATCAATTTATGCTTTTACACATTTCAGAGTTAAAATATGCGATGATGGAATTGAAGGAGATAAAATATTGCTGCAAAACGGAGTAATATCAAAATGGACACACGCTCACCGTTTCAGGAATATGGACGTATCTAATATTGCGCGCATGAACGAACATATTTTCAAACAAAAATTCATTTCCTCTTGTGTCGCAATATACCGCGTTAGCAAGGGAAACATTCATAAATCTGTAATACACAATATATATTTTTAAGATATTAATTTTAGTTCATCGTAATCTTTACTGAATGATGAAATCCTAGATATAAGGTTTTCAAAATTTTACTTCTATTTTATCTCATTTATTAATGTCATACGCTAAAACTACTTATCTTGATGCCTTTTAAAATTCTTAGATTGATTAACATTAAAAATTTAATGTTTTTAATGGTCTGTAAGTATATAGTGGAACAATTTTTTCTCAATCCTTTTTACCCAAGATAAAGGAGTGGTTGTGAAGAGGTTGTTTATATAATAAAGCACATACCAAAGGTTGTATGTAGTATTCTAAGAAGTGCAGAGCACATGCTTCAAGTGAGTAAGAGCAATTTAAAAGTAACTAATGTGTTACATATACATATAAAATTGGTCTCAATTGAGCCTTACATGGTTGAAATATTTTTATGTAATTGTAGGTTTAATGTGGAAAATGCATCAAGGGTTACACCAAGAGTTTCTATTGACATTTTGACTGCGGGGCTCGAATATTAGATCGGGTCAGCGTTGCTAGAGACTAAACTGGAGCTTATACCTCTAGGTTGAAGATGCTCCGACTGTTCACTGAAATATTGTATTTTTTAGCATCTGTATACCATCTACGAATAGACAGACGTAATGTCAGCGCCCAGTCTTGTAGCGCTGACGTAAACACCCCTTTTGTTCGATTATACCCTATAAAAGTTGTATTTAATAAATGTGTTGTTGCATGTTTATAAAAGCTTATTTCAATGTTGGTTATGTGGAAAATTGCTTACCCATCTACTGTGGACACATAACCACAAACATAAGCATCATTCCGAAGATCCACAGTGATATTTTTGCCTTGTAACGATTTAACTAAGCACAGTAAAGTGTTATGATAATAGAACTTTTCCTTAGATGTTCCAACAAACATTTTTGTTCATAAAATAAAATCTGCAAACAATATTATGTAATTTAATAAAGGTTGTTTCCACTAAACATAGACTAAGTTACTCTTCTACTTTACTATTTTTTAGATAGTTGTTGATAGCAATCTATTTAAGTACTGTAAACAAGACATGGCATTTTACATGGGAAGTCCTAAGTATGCAAACAACTCACAATGTTTTCTTTTACTCATCCATCAAAGCAAATTATAATTTGTACTATCCACATAACTTACAACAATCATACCGTATGAATATTGAGTATTTCTGCTGCAATATGTCCATTATTTTTCAAAAAACATGACATAACAATGTTATATCTAACTGGCTCGAATATTATGCAGTTTTATTTTTACAATATTTTATACTAAACTGATTGATATCTTAACTCTTTGTATTCACTAATAAATTATGTATTTTCTCAATGGTACTTCTAATAAATAATTATATTAACACTGACTGCAGTGCTCATATATTAGATCAGGTCAGTATTGCAGGAGGCGGCATTAAATTGGAGCTTATTTGACTAAACCGAAGATACTTCTACAATTTACTGAAAATTTTATTTCTTAGCACCTGTGTCTCATCTATGAATACATAGATGTAATATCCGCCTCAGTCTCGTAGCGTCAACATAAGCAGAAATTTTGTAAGCCCGAAATCCGTACAAATTTGTACCTACACAGGACTGTATGAGCCGCAAAGACTTTGCGTTGTGCATTACACAGCAGTGTTGTAGCCGCAGGGAAAGTGTTAATAATATTTTATATAGAGTAGGTACATACTTATTTTATTTGTTACTGAACATTACAGAACCATACTGGACAAATTTTATGGTTAATTACACTGTTGATATTTATTACATTTTACTGATGTTTTTTAGGACTACAAGGCTATTTTTTTTCTACCAAAAATATTTTAGTGTAATAAAGTCATTCATGGTGTTGGTTGACCATGAAATAGTTATGCACCTAAACAATGCTGATATATGTAAGTTAAAGATTCAATGTTATGGTGTGCATGTCTGTGAATAAGTAATTGTAATGTTTAATACAGTATACTAATCTAGAAAAGTAATTTTTGTTTTCATTTTTAATATAAAATCACATGATATAAATTTTAATAGTGAATTTCATAATGTGACTATGATTACTCAAGTTATATAGAAAAATAAATGATTCTTTAAGGAAATTTTCACTGATTATTGTATAATGTTACCCATATTAACTTTACATGACTTTGACATGGAGTCATAATATGGAGCAATGGACTTGTTGTTTCTTAATAAAAAAGATATTAATTTAGAAATAATTTACTTACTTTTAATACAACATAAACAAAACTACTACAATATATATATGGGTATGCGTAAAGCAATTTTACTTAACAATAACTAATCTTTCTTCAGGCTTTGATTTTAATTCTAATTCAGCTCTAACAATCTGCCATTCATTATCTGTTTTTTCAGCCCAAAAGTAATATTTTCCTCTTTCTTTTTGTCCAACTACTGGAATGCAAAACCTGGCTTTGGACTCGTTGCATGCGTTATTCACTGCGTCACTTAATTTAAACTTTCGGTCTTTAATAGGTTCTCCAAGATAATGTACCGCGCCAGGATGACCTCTCAATTTTTTCAAGGCATTTTTATAGTAATCCTGACCTTGCATATTTTCTATCAACTTGTTCTGTAAGTAGAATCCAGTACTTGCCACCACAATTCCACCCCATGCAGCTATTTGAACTAAAGCACGAGTAGATACTGGCATTATATAAAGTAGTAAGTACTCACTGGATTTAGAGTAATTAGAGGATTCAAATTACTTTGATGATTGGGACATAGATGTACTTCTTGCCATGAAAGTATCGTCTGAATTTTACGGATTTCAATTTCAGTACCTATTTAAAAGCTACTTACAGCTGTATTATTAAGGTTATCTGTCAATGTCATACCGATGATACCTGACATGAACAATCAAACAAAGACACACTTCAAAACAACAGAATACATTGTCTACGGTTTTAGGTTATCGTAGCTGACTTTATCTATTTAAATATTTTATTTTATTACAAAACATTTTTTATTGCAGTGGTTCAACAGGGTGGTTCTTAGGATGGAACAACGAATAAATCATTGATAAATTAAGCAACATCACTTTTAAGGGTAATAGTAATCTCTGTAATGTTCATGAATGGAGACTTTTCATTTATTTATCTGTACGATACATCAAGTTGGACTGGTACTTGTATTGTGTTATTATCTATGGAATTTTGATTCTGTTTGACATTTGGCAATGTCGACTGGTTGACATGACACTTAAACTTCACGATTTATTATCAAGTCTATTCACAATAGTTTTTCTTGGATACTGCTTAAAAAAGTTGTTTCAGTGTACCTATGTAATATATGATCATCATTTGTTGTCTAAGCATTGGTTCTAGTGTAAAATGTTCAAGAAGTTTAAAGATAAGTTAGCTGAAGAGGTGAAATCGTCACCTCAAAGGCTTCAGCAATTCGCCCAGGCTGCCCAGGTCAATTGAATATTATGACACGTTACCGTTCCCATGTTTTAGACATGAATTATTAATTTAATTATTCAGTGTAGTTGCTTTTATTGTAATAATTAAAAAAAAAATACTTCAAGGTTAATTATTTAAAACTCATTAATTTACAGGATGCAAAAGCTATCACTAAACGTAATAACGTTTATTAATTGTTTCGTTCCTTATAAATATAATAATAACAATATCATTCTAAATTAATGTTAGTGATTTGTTTTTATTTTATTTTAGGCAGCTGTAACATCTGCTTCTAGCAGCATATCTGACATAACAAACAATGATTTGTTTTCAATTGGAGACAGTGGTGAGTATTTCCGCAAAACAATCATAACTATGTAGATCACAAACAGAATAAAGTAATTGTCAACTTCATACTACAGAGATGCATTGGCAATTGTAGGGAGATATAAATTTTCATTGCTTATGACCACCAAATTTCTTGCATACCATTCTATGAGTACATAAAATGACACCACTAAATATATTTAAAATTATTGACTTGATATTCCTTAATATGTACAACAATAATTCAAATAGGAAACTATATATTATATTTATTGTTCCTCTTGTATTTACTGCAGATAGTGGAAGCAAAAGCCAGTCATCAACTATTAGTCAACAAAATACATTCCGAGATGCATCTCCTGTTTACCAAGGATCTATTCAGTCTGCTGCTGATTTACCAGAAACAACAAATATGCAGGAGGTAAATATAAACCTTCATAATACCTTTATTTTTATATAAAATAAGGATCATTGTCGATTTGTTTATTTGTTTGTGTTTCTTTAATGTTAAAACTACTAAGTTAATCTATCCTGAATGTTGTACATGCAGTATTTGTACCTCTGGTTTGATTGACTGTATTGTGAAACAATTTTATAATGAAACTAAAAATGTGAATGAAAAATGATTTCGTAGTATAGAACTGATTTTAAGTTATAGTAGTTATGTAATTTGCTTATATTTGACAGGCAAAGTCATAAGTTATTGCTATTTAGCTATAAATCTTATCTGCTCTTCAAAGTACCTGTTTTATACTAAATATTTTAGTGTAAGATTTTGTGAAGATAAGCAGATAGGAGATGTGAAGGCAGATAGACTGTATACTTAGTTTAACATGATTTTTTGTTAGTTAAGGACATTTTTAACATGCTTTTATTAGCTTGGGTTGTATGTATGTATGTATTGGATTCTTGGAGCTTAATTTTCACTAATTTGCAGATGTCTGATTAATTTGGAACTTTACACACATATCAAGGACTGATGACAATGCAATAACATGAAAAAAAATAAATTAAAAAGGACACTTTTATAAAAAATCCAAGTAAAAAAGTATAAAAAGAAAAAAATGGCCATGTAAAAAAAGCGTGGGGTGCATGGAATCAATAGATCACTAAAAAGACACCTCACGCTTTTTTTACATTGCAATTATTTGTTTTGGATTTTGTATAAAAGCATGATTTTTAGTTTTTTTAAGTATTATTTATTTTTATAGGTATGATGAAAAGAGCACATTATTGATATGTATATAATACATTTAAATGGAACCGAGCAATAAAAAATTAAATACAGTGAAGATTACTTTGCAATATTTTCAAATTATGGATTGCTATACAGTTCATTGCATCCACCAAAGTTTATATTTTGTAGGCACATCAATAGGTTATAGCTAATATTCCCTAATTACTAGAATAAGCAGAAAACACAAGAATTCTAATGCATAGGAAGCCACACAGTGCTAACCACAGTTGAAATCTTATGATGTAAATGTAAATCCATAATTCTTCAGTTTTATTTTAAAAGCGACTTCTGTGGTCAATATGTCATCGTTTTTTGATGTTGCATATTAGTTTAAAGCATCTTTTTTAGTATTTAATAAAAAATTTAATAAATAATTTTTGTATTTGTAAAAAAGTAATAAATTTGTTTGTAATAAATTATTGGTTGGTTATGGTTTCATGTTCAAGTCTATGAAATTATGGTTACAAAATTTTTGTTTACCTTTTTTTTTTACAGGAAACTCAGAGGCAAAGAAGGTTATCTAATAGCTCCCTAGCTAGTGATATATCTTTCCGGTTGCCTAGCTATGAGAGCCCATCTATGTATCACTTACAGGTAATACAAATACAAGTAAATAACTATACTAGTCCATATTTGCTGCAATTACTCGATTGTACAATGGGATTGCTCAAATGTTTTGCAATTTATTCAAACAATCTGATTGTAAAAATCACAGTTTAGGTAATTTTATGTTTCTTACCTTTCAACATTTACCTTTTACCTTGTCAGTATCTTGTTTCCTAGATTTAAAAACTGGACTATATTTTGTTCCTAAATAAATGAAATCTATGAAGATGAAAGATGAGGGCTACTGTTTATATAAAATTTGATTACCATGATTGCATTTCATTTATTTGTGCTATGAATGTATTCTGAATATTTTTTTAAATTACAGTCAGATATGGAAGTTTCTGCAAGTGAAGCAGAAGAAAAGGGATTTACTGGTGTTAATGTAAACCTGGATAGAGTTACAAAGGAACAATTGTACTCTGCATATCGCCGCACTCAGGATCGTTGTAAGAAATATAAAACACAGTATGCAGATTTGGCTCGCCACTACAAGCTTTTAGAAAGGGAAAATGCTAAAGCAAGGGTATGTACATGAAATACTGCATATTTGTAGTAAATTTTGTAAAGTTATTTCTGAATTCATATCAGGCAACTGAGCTAGGGATTTTTTTATGTATCCCTGCAATAGGCAATGACCAGAAAGAATAATGGCAATACTGTATTGCAACTGTCTCATCTTTGCAAGCAATCCAATTTCAAAATTTGTAAAATGGAGAATATTGTTTATTTACATCTAAACTGCAATTAATTAATATTTATGTATACAAATCTATAGTCTTTGTTTAGTTTAGAACAGAGATAAGTTACTGCAAGATTTCATAGAAAAATAGTTCTAATATTTATTTATTCCAGAATGTTTTAGTAGAAACCCAAGATAAAGCATTGCGGCGAATATCAGAACTGAGGGAACAATGTTCATTAGAACAAAGTGCAAAGGTAAGAGATATTTGTAATAAGATAATAAATAACGTTAAATTTGACAGTGATGACAGTTGGGATTGAGTATGATAATTTTTATACTTTTAGGCACATTTAGAGAGGGCGTTGCGAATTGAAATTGATGAAAGAAATATGAAAATACATGCTTTAAACACAAAATTGGATTTGTTACAAAATAATTCCGTACCAGTTAATGAAAATTATGACAAAACCAATCCAACTGTTAAAGAAAGTGTAAGTGACTTACAGTTAATAAATCTTAATGATAATGAACAGAAGGAGTCCAATGAGGAAGCTCTATCAGCGGAAATTTTAATTTTGAATAATAAACTCGAAAAAATGGAACAATTGTTGAACAAATATAAAGAGTCACTAAAAGTAGCCAAGGAAAAAAATGCTCAAATGACAACAGAATTACAAATTTTGACAAGTGATTTACAAACAAAATCTAAAGAAAATGACGATCTTAAAGGTGTATCTGCATCCCTTATCGATTCTAAGAAAAAAATTCAAGAATTAAACGACACTATTGAAGAGCTACAGAACAAATGTAATACCTATGAATTTACAAAGAACAAGGAAACGTCTATTCTGGAAATTAATTTACAGTCTGCTCAAGAAGACATATTACAGTTACGGAGTAAAATTGAAGAATTAAAAAAGAAAGAAGAAGAATATGCAATATCATTGGCAGAAAATAAACTTAGTATTCATAAGGAATTAGAAAGTAAAGAAGCTGAAATTAAATCTTTAAAAGATAGTTTAACTAACGCTCAGAACGAAATGCAATCATTGCACATTGTAATTGATGATTATAAAAACAATGTTAACTCACTTGAAGCTGAGAAACAAACACTGAATAGCGATATAATTGAATTGACTACAACTAAGACAAAATTAAAAGATATGGAAGTACACCTGGACGAGTTAAAACAAAAATGTCAATTATTAGAAAACTCGAAATCGAAATTAGACGAACAATACAAATGCCTACAACTGCAAATGAAACAAGAGACAGCAGAAAAATTGGCTATGATTGATAGAAATACCTACCTAGAAAACAGAAATGCCCAATTGACGGAGGAAAATACAAAGAAAAGTTCACAAATTCACGATCTGGAAAACGAGATAGCGTCACATTGCAATAGTAAACATGACGAAGCAAAAGAAACTGACGTTTTGAAAGAAATTTCTATGTGGAGGACAAAATACGAAAACTTAGAGAGAGAAATTCAAGATGAAAGGGAGGAATTAATAAAATTACAAGCAGAAATTGAAAAATTGTTACGAAATTACGAGTTGGTACAAACGAAAAATTTGGATTTACTTCGTATAAATTCTGATTTAAAAAGAGAAAACACTGCGTTCCAAGAGGAGATTCAAAGTAATCGGATTGTAAAGAAAAAATATGCTGAAATTAAAATCAAAGTAAAACAATTGCGCGATGTTGTAAATTTGATTTCTAAAGACACTAGAATGTCCATAAATTTAGTTAAAAATGAAATGTTTGCATTAGTGTATGACAAAATTTCATTATTTAATGAAGTATTTAAGCAAGAAACAACCAAAAATAACGAAAAATACAATGAATTAAAGATTAATTATGATCTGTCAGAAAAAGATCGGATTGATATTTCTAACAGATATAAAGTGACAACAAAAGAATTGCAAACATTAAAAGAAGAAAATAATAATTATAAATTTAGAATGGAAGAGTATGAGTCCGAAGTCTATCGCATGGAACAAAGTGCAGCGGATCAAAATAAATTATCTCTCGAGGAAATTGCTATGTTAAAAAGAGAAGTAGATAACTTAAAGGATAAAACGGAAAATGACTATAAGCATCAACTGAACATAGACGAATGTTTAAGAGCATTAGAAACAGAAAATAATGATCTGCGAGATAAGCTAACAGAAAGTGATAATAGAATACAGTTGTTAAATACAAATTTGCAAAATGAAAAAGAATTACATAAAGGTCAAATGCAAAATGCTGAAGCTCTAAATAAACTTTCAGTGGATGAAATTTCTGTATTAAAAAGAGAAGTAGAAAGTTTAAAACAAAAAATTGAAAATGAAAATAAGCGCAATTTGAACATCCATGAAAATATAAAAACTATGGAAATAGAAAATCGCAATCTTCAAGACAAATTGAGTCTTAGCGAAAATAATGTAGAGGCGTTGAATACAAATTTGCAGAAACAGAAAATCATATGTGAAGAAAAAATTAAAGAAATCGACGCCCTGTCAATTAATTATGCCGATTTAATTAAAGAAAACGAAGAAAACAAAAATTTTATACACAAGCTACAAATAAACATTGAAAGTCTTAAACAAGAAAATTTAACCTTGAAGAACTTATCTGAATCTATATCTGTCAATGTAAATGAACTCGAAACGGAAATGAATGAAGTGCGTCAATCACATGCAGTAATTGAAAGAGAAAAGGATCGTCTTAACAATATTATAGAACAGTTGGAAAGTAGGGAGCATTCATGTATTAGCATTGATAAGGATTCTCAGACAGATCTACCTCAGCGAGAAAAAGAGTCTGACAACGAAACTATTCACAAGGAAGTAACTTTAAGTGAAGAGCAAAAACGTGAAGATAATTTAAATGATATTGGTCAGGAGTTGTTGGAAGAAAACATTACAGTTCAAAATTACAATCCTCAGTTTAATAACATTACCGAGAAAAGTTCTAGTAAGACATCTGTAATCAGTGATATTGAAACAAAATATATTGCCATTCAAAATGAATATGAAATACTTAAAGATGAAAATAGACGACTGCAGTCTGATGTGGAAGGGCTGCAAATATATTTGGCGAAAATATCTAAAGAAAATAGCCTCCTAAATGATAAGTTAAGAGAGTATTTTGCGTCTGGTGAAAATGTACCTGAGAAAAATGAAGCATTTAATAATGATATAGACGAACTTAGACTTGAAATACAATCTGGAAAAGAAAAGATTGATAGTTTGATCAGAGAGAATACAATACTTGAACAAGAAAATTTAGAACTTAAAGATCAGATACAATCTCAGTCTTACAATGACTATGTTGGAAATAAACCCTCACATAATAATAACAATATGGAGCAAGAATTGCAAGGAGTAAAAGATAAATATAACAATTTGATGGATGTGAAAATTAAATTGGAAAAAAGACTGGATGATGTTGAGCAAATGAATCTATCAGTAACCGAGAATATGCAGCACATGCAAGTTAACAATGAAAAACTTAGGTTAAGTAATGAAAAATTAGAAAGAAGATTGGATGAAGCTTTAGTGAGCCTAAGACATTTGCATTCTTTACAAGAAAATACGGAGTTGGAGTATTTAAGAAATATTCTTTATGAATACCTCACTGGGTCAGGCACACATTCCTTAACTTTGGCTAAAGTTTTGTCTGCGGTTGTCAAATTCTCCGATACACAAACAGATTTAGTGTTGCAAAAAGAGAAGGAAAGGCAAGGATTTGTGAGTATTTCTATTTTATAAGTGTCTTTAGTAATTATTTGCAATTGCATATACGCATAGGTTACTGAAACTTCTCAATATGTTAACTATGTATGAAATCAAAGCTTATTAGCTTCAAGTCGTCAATCAGATTGTACCAAGCAAGTATGGAGCAAATGTATAGTGCAAATCTTGAATAATTGTTGACCTGTCAATTTTATTTTAATATTCCATTATTGATAACTTCAATGTTCAGTTATAATGGCCAAGTTTCATATTTCTTGTCTAGTACCTAGCATGTGTGCATGTCAATGAAAATAAATGTGCATGTCAATGCAATATAATGCAAATAAATATTTTTACAAATATTTCTTCATTTTTACAGCTGCGGCAAATGGGCTTACTATGATGACCTACTGTTAAATCAATCATAATAATATTAATATATTTGTTGTAGTATTGTAAGTTAATTATAATTATGTAAAAATTAACATGTGACTTTAGTAATTGTAAATATAACATATATTACATTTTCATATTTATAATACATATTTGCACATTTATAATGTTGATCTTATTTAATGAAATAATAAATTAACGTAAACTTTAATCATGTTTCGCCTATACAAAGAGTTAAGTTGTCAATAAAATTACCATATAAATTTAAGATATTTTTATTGAAACTCAAATTACACCTGTTCGCTATCACTGTTTGATTGGGAGTCATCTGATAAGCTGTGTAAATTATCATTAAAGTTTATTTTATCAAAATCCATCATCAACTTTTCAACATCATTGATTGATACATTTTCTTCATTGTTTTTCAACTTCTTTATGTATCTGTAAATATTAAATTAAATTTTTACATGTAAATGAAAGTAGAAGAGATAATAGTCCCAGTACCGTAACAATATGATAATAGTCGCCCTAAAATTAATTAATCAACAAGTATTATGAGTGAATAAAACAATTTGGGATAGCATGTTATTATATCAATTCATAGTACTAAGGAAATATTGAAAAGAAAGCTGATTTATAAAAATAATCTTGATTTTTTTTTATTGTGATAAGAGTAAAAAACTGGCATGCAGGCCACCTGGTGTTAAGTGGTCACTGCAGCCCATGGACAACCACATCCAAACAGAAGTTCTATTTAAGGATGGACGTGGATGCATTCCTTCTCTTGAAGACTAAGATGGTCGCCTCCAATAATGTGTATCCAGCAACCACAACTCCCCAACCAAAACACAATACATGAAGAACATGTTGCTTTATGGGGGGTTATGAGGGTGGTGATGGTGCCGCCTCGGGCGAGCTCTAGCAGTTCTACCACTTTTCCATTGTCAACACTTACTACTTATTGGGCCCAATTTTAGCTTAGAATTATGCAAATTAATCCAAAAGTACACAAGTAATAAGGACAAGAAGCAATACAAACACACAATTATTATTTTTTCGTTCCAGCACATTTAAACATATACAATGTAGGCTACAATTTTCTATGTGAAAATAAGAAATACACACAGAATTTGCCATTTTAATCACTTTTTGAGTTATTAAGTTGTTGTTAAAATTACTTTGCAACAATCCGCCACCACAATGTATAATGGTATACATATACCATGTGTATAGCATGGATTTCCGCAAAGTAACACCTGATAATATTAACTACTTTTTGAGTTGTTAACTAGTTAGTCCTACTTTAATGGATAAGTACAGAAATAGCCCAATATTCAATGAAATGTTTTGTGGTTATTTATACGAAGATGAAGTAAGAATTAACATATATAAATATATGGAATTATGGAAGATATGGTCGATATAAAATATTGTTAATATAACTAATTTTAAAATTAAAACATGAAAGTTTAAGTTTTACCGAATTATGGTTCGCCGCTTACGTTCAGGTAACCCTTTGAGTCTAGCTTGTATTTCAATTTCAACGTCATTTATTTTATCTCCATCTGAAGACTAAAAAATAAATGTTTAGACATAAATATTTATCAAGAAGTTTCTCTGGTAGAGATAACTAAAATTATTGTTATAATTGAATATACTATATTTATGTAGTCTATTGTACAGTTAAAGTTTGTTATCTATTAGTTTGTACACATAATAAAACATCGGAATTAGATTCATTTATATACTTACGAATGTATTTTCTTCGTTATTATCATTTGCACTAAAAGGTTTGTTGCATTTTGCACATACCGATTTTTCAGCCGCACATTTGCTACATAGCACATGGTACGCATGTTTGACTGTTTTCTGATCACACCCTACACATTTGGCGGGTGCAGAGAGAGGTTTATATTTTTTGTATTTTATCTTCCATTCTATGATCTCTTTGCAACGTACACATACTCCAGACACTTGTAAAGAGTTCAAAGTTTTCGTTTTTTTACTTGTATCGTGCAGATCATTTTTAAAAGCACTTTTGTTTTGATGTTTTTGCGGTCTTGTCCTGTTAACGTTTCCCTTTGAAAAACTCATTATCTTATGCCTTGCCAAGTCTTAATGTCTGAAGAACTATTTATTGAAAATAACAGTAATATAATCTTTAAATAAAATCGATTATAAAATATATTTCCTTAACTATAACCTTAATCTTGTTCATGTCACAATTCACATTATTGTCCATAGAAAATACAGTATAGTTATTGTCAGGTGTCAGTGTTATGTCAATTGTGAAAACATTAGTTACTTCCATTTCTACATATTTTATCGATAATACTGTAATTATTCTAATATTCCTACATAATAGCCTAAGAATGTTATTACTATTTTTCGATGTCGATTAACGATATATCATTAACTACAAAATAAATGATATTCAAATTCTGACGAATGATTATTGATCTAGTACAACCTAATATCGACGACAGTATAATTAATCACAATACAGATGGAGCTAAATATCTAAAATTGTAATTAATAAGTAATTAGAAAGATAAATATAAATAAAAATAAAATATTAATAAAATACCCAACCCATAAAAATTTACAGTAGTGGATGAATTCCAGTACCCTTAGTTTTACTTCGCGGTCGGAAAACATTTGAATCATGCAAGGCTGGACAGAGCGAAAAATTCTATATCTATGATTTAGGTAAAGTATTTTATTATATTATCTGGATTTAGTATACTCTGGCGGGCTTGGCTGAGCGGCTTCCCCATTTTATTTCTCTATAGATTTCTCTGCGCTTTTTTGGAGCGCTTTGCTCGCTTGAAGATCTTAAAATAAGCTTGATGGCTTGATGTGACGTGTTGTAAACCTACTTTAATTCTTGACATTTTGGTTTTGAATAAAGTTTTGTATTAGATTGTTGTTAAATAAGTGAATAATTAATTATTTATGAGAGTTTCTGTTCTTGAACTATAAAACAATTTAAGCAATAGTCAATCGTTAAAGTACATTCTCGAGTGGCGTTTGTCGGGAGAGCACTGAACATTCCTTTCGTGTAAGTAACATTCATCGATAATTATATTGATGCTGACCGACTTATATATCGTTTCTTTTTTATTTTAAGAGCCTGTCCAAGTAAAAATAGTTAAGCAAATATTCCGTAACGTCCGTACAAAAAACGCTTTTATGGCAAAAAATGTACTAGCTTGCTTATCAGCGGTACAAAAGTACGATGTATTTATGTATTTAAGTTCTATTTCGAAACAGGTATTTCATTCGCGGATAAATTACCAACTTAGGTGGGTAAATAACGTGTTAAAACTGGTCATTTGTATATACGAACTTCAATAAACGTACGGCGCGGCAATACTGTATGTACCAATTAAATCAGTCATAACGTCATTATCACACGGTGATACCGGTGGCGTACCATTCCAAAATACTTAAAAATCATTTCGAAAGTTCAAGAATATAATGGATAATGTTACATGGAATGTTTAATCGTAATATCGTTTATTACTGTGACAGGCGTATTGTGATTCGTCTTCCTGTCAACGAGCGCGGCAATCAGCGCTGGCGAGAAATAACTGTGAATAGCCTATTATAGGGCTCTAGTGGGTTTTACGAGTCTCCATTCAACAGGAAAGTAACGGGCTAAAGAGTGAGATAGAGTGTCACACTTACCATATTTAACAAATCAGATGAGAAGATCTGATAGGGCTTAGAGGTGAATTCCGGGAGAGGTTATGTCTAGTAGGGATCGAAAAGGCTGAAGAGTGAGATAGATGAACATGCCTACCATTAGGAAGGAACAATATTGAAACCAATATTTTACTCATATCACTAATTGATTGTATTTGAGTACATTAAATATTGATAAATGGAAATTCAAATATTTTATTTCATTGTAAGGTATTTTCATACACTTAATGAATGTCAAGGGTATGATGTAAAATCAGTTGGCTAAGGTTGACTGGCAGGAAAAAGCCAGTGAAAAAAAAAACTCACAGCACCTTTTAATTTCAGTCCTTGATTAATGAGCATTACACAGAATAACTTTACAAAGGTGGACACAAAAACAGCTAATTGTGTGTGTCACAATCTTTCCACTGTCATCTGCATACAATTTGGAACAAATAAAACTATTATAGATAGGCTCTGGCTTTCTTATCACTTAAATGGTCCTTAATATCATAATATGCTTTTCGGCAAAGGAGATGTTTTACAGTTTTTTGAATTTATGCAAAGGCATGGGTTGAACCTTGTTATTGATACTGAACCTTGATGCTTCCATTTAATACTCTTTACAAATTTAATTACTTTGTATGGAATATTTGATGGATTTAATTGACTATACTTTAAAATTCAGATCACTTCTTTTTCTTTTAGCCTAATTTCAACTAGCTGAAAAAAAAACAACTATAATTGTGCCATATAGCCTGACTTGTTAATTACACTGAAAAACAATGCAACATTTAGAAATTCATAACTTAAATGTATTAGATATTTAAAAGTAGGCACCTTAAGTGTTTTAATTTAATTTAAAGATTTCAATTATAGTTTATCGCATAGTTTATCTTATTACTTTGAGCAATTTTTCATATATATTAATAGAAACAGCTATACAGATTTTAATGAAACTTTGTAGTCAATCCAATTGGATCTTTAGTAATGGCTGGAAAGCTAGGCAATGCTTGGACACCAAGATACTAATTGTGTTAATAAGGTCATTGAACCTTTCCAGTACCTATTTAGGGTACTACTGTAGGTTAAATCATTATACTCTGTTTAAGAAATCTTAAAATGTGATTGGAGCATGACCGTGGATGGTATAATTGTATCGGAGAGATTAAAGAGTGACAACATTCGTTGTTACATTGCTGGCAAAGAGATATGTGCTGTGTGCCGGTTTTATATTTACTTAACAATGATGGTCTAATTTGTTACAGAATTTAAACAGATAAGTTGAATTGAACAATGGATGAAGATTTTCAAGAAGATTATGGATGGGATGAAGGTCCTCCAGATAATCCACCAAATTTTTCAAGAATGCCATATTATAGGTAAATGTTCATATACATATTTTACAATGATTTAATTCTATATGTATAAAATTGATATGCAAACCTATAAGTAAAATAATTTTGTATTAAACAGCGTAACGTGCTTGCATCTTATACACACTTGTTGTGTACATACAAATTTCTAAGGATTATGGCCGAAAACAAGTGCTGTCCAACCAATGTATTCGTAAATGTTACACAGATGCTAAAAAATTCGACTTTTCTGTGAATTATCGGCGCATCCCGAGTCTAGAGAAAACAGCTCCAGTTTAGTGCCGCTTACCGCTACGCTGACTAGATGTAATATATGAGCGTCGCAATTATAGTGTTAAAGAGAGGTAATAAGGCCCCTTAAATAAGTTTTGTTTAAGAGGCATTACCGTCATCTATTATCAACCATAATGTATCAAAACAGTCTGTAAGACAGTTGTGATGCTATATGTTACTCTTTGATAAAATATGCACAGTATCTTGAAAGATTGAGAGATTGTCTATGTATAAGAAGAAAGGTGAAAATATTTCAATTTCTGTTAGCCACCTTCTATATTTCACTTATTTATTCTTTTCTTATTCTTTATGTGATTTAAAATACCAAATTTCAAAGCAAACTATAAATAACATGGATTTCAAAATGACAGGTATAATAATGCTTATGGGAATTATCGAGGTGGCTACAATCGAAGCAACCAAGGACCACCGCCGCTTGGTTTCGGGCCTCCTAGGCCTCCTGGACCTCTAGGACCTCCGGGACCTCCATTTCCACCATTCCCTGATATGCAATGGAGAAGAAATTATTCAGGACCTTATGGGGGAATGTCCCGTAGAGTAAGAAGGGAGAAGATAATAAAGCATTTGCTGAGTAAGTTGATTCTCAATAATAAATATAATGAACACTGCATTTCTGTTTCATTAACTGAAAACATGTAAACCAATTGTAGACAAACATAACATCTCTATTCTGTGGTTGAAAAGAACTTTTAGTAATTAATAATTTAGAAATATAAGGCAGGCTTTTTAACTGTGACATAATAATGTAATAATAATTGTATTTTCTGAGAATCATTTATTATTTTATAGGATGTGGAGTTCCGAGGGAGTTTGTTGTAAACCTTCCCCCTGATCTTGCGGCCATGATGCACCCGTTGAACTGTGGACTTTGCGCTCAAAAGTTTGAATCGTTTGATTTGTGTAAGTTCTATAAAATAGTATTCCAACTTTTGAAATATATCCATATAATATATAATTCCTTGGAAGTGGGAGAGGGACCTCTTATGCAACGTGCGTCGATATGTTGGCCCCTTCTCTTGTCGTCAGAACGATTAGTTCCAAGTTAGACCAAACCATAATCACTACGTAGTAATACAGTATTGATTATACAATTTTACATATAGATATATCGTATATGATCTCAGGGAAATTCCTGACTTCCACAATTTAAGATATTTTTTATTGTAGCTGGTACCCGCTTTGCATATTTTTTTTCAATATATTTCCAAACTGAATTAAAAAAAAATGCATTGAAATAAATTAGTAAAATTTTTAGCTAAATAAATATTACATTTATATTAAAAGGAAACTAAAGTGATCTTAAGAATGGTTTAAGTTACATATGATTGGTTTTTTTATAACCTATTCAGCGTAATGAAAGAGAACATTTTTTTGCAGCTCGTGTGCATTATGTTTCCAAAAACCATCTCAAGAACCAAAGGAAATGGATGAACCAACGTTCAGACCTGAGTACACAGCAAAATCGGGAGGTAAATTTGTAAATTTTATCGTTTGGCGTTTATAATTTACTTTATTGTGTCAATTATCTCTTATTTATTTTCTTTCTTTCTTACCTTGAATGAATATGGGATCTTCACAAATGATTTTATTTATCGAAGATTCTATGAGTACCAAATATTAACTAGAATAATACTCTTTATCACACTTGCTGTTTAAAATCTGTCAAGACGTGTTCAGATCTTAAGATCTGGATTTAAAGAATGCACAATAAGCACACATTAATGTCTGCCTTATAATTAAATCTCTGATTTATATTTTAAAGCTTTTCTGCCTCGCGAACAGCTGATAACTATATCTTATATATATTTATTATAAATGATTGATTTCAGCCATTGAAAGCCCGTGAGCTGTACTGTGAGCTGTGCGACGTGCACATTACGTCGACAGGACACGCGGAGTCCCACTACGCCGGGAAAAATCACCGAGCGTAAGTATCGCGCGTGCACATATATATTATTTATTGTGAAATAGTAAGAAACGGGCATGCAGGCCACCTGATGTTAAATGCAGCGCTAGTTTCTAGATCATACAAAAAAAATCTAAAGATGGTAGAGCCGTTAAAGCTCGCCCGGGGCGGCACCACCGCCGCCCTCATAACCCGCCGTAAAGCAACATGTTCTTCATGTATTGTGTTTCGG
>DWON01000231.1:0-38973 GCA_018251015.1 Phocides pigmalion okeechobee | reverse complement strand
ATCAGTGTATCGACTGATGTCATTTAATCTAATAAACAATAATATCATAAATATTACAACAATATAATAATTATTAATTATCTAAAATTCTTATATGTTTATACATGTTAATTAAAATAATCAAAATCTATATATATTAAAAGCCTAAACTGAACAATGTAAGGACGTCTGTATCCATACTTCAGTGTTTATTGGTTTTTTTACAACTTTATTTTCAGATGTTTAAATAGGTATTCCTGCAATGCTATACATATAAACCACCTTAATTTTATTGTATTTTAAATAATGTAATATATATATGTGTCAACAAAATACGTGTAAAAACCGGATCAACGAGAGTCTTTTATTTATGGTGTCATTGACAAAACGTTATTTTAATCAATGTTTTATTCATGGTATCTTTTAAAAACATAATAAATAAATTGGTTTTCAAACACATTCCCATATTAAAACTTCATTATATCAAATAGTTACTTATGCTACTTTCAACTTATCATTTTCTATTTAATAAATAGAATAAACTTTTTATATACTTGAAAACAATCTAAGACACTCTATACCGCTGCCCCTTTATATTCATCGACATTACTTTAAACATACATAATATATTGCAGATGTCCTTCTTTAACCCACCTCATAACTACTTTTTTGTCCTTTAAATTCAGGACAGTTTTTTTATTAAACATGAAAGGTTGTTAGGAATTTTACTTGCTTGTGACATTTAAATAATAATTATGCGTATGTGTGAGAACCGCTTGGGTTGTAATTAAATAACATGTACCTACTTGTACTACATAGATCACGCCTAGTAACAATCAAAGGTGGTGTCATTTGAACGCAGAAAACGTTTTGCAATATCAACAAGCAATAAAGAGATAAGAGAACAATGATATAATATTAACACGCGTATGGCGTGCGGGTGGCAAGCGGAGCCTCTCGCAAGCGCGCCGTTAGATAATATTGCGAGAGCTTGGTTTCCTTGTGTTACGTGTTCTATGCTCACGCACACAACCCACATCCATTTCTTACTGCTTGTTAACACACATTAGTAAGGCATGTCAGCTCATAATTGGCAAAAAAACAGTTTCACACGGGAGAGACTAATTTAAGTTGCACTGGGAATGCTTTTAGTAAGAATCTAGTCTCATTTGCGTCAATTGTCCTAAGCAAGGTTGTTTTGAAAACTCTTTGTCGTCAACTTGCGGCATTATCAACGCCACACATGTTTCTGCTTTATAGGAGCATTACAGCAGAGCAAGGTTCACGTATCTAAGTATTATATTACATATTAGACGCTATCGTAGTCCTCAAGAGTAGCAACGACAAAATGAACAACTGTAGTTAAGACTCCTGTTCTAAATAAAGTTAGTTATTAATGTCTAAAACAGCAGTTACTACTTCAAATTAGAGGACTTAGTCCTGTAATTCTTCCATTCCATTATATTAAATTAAATGTATTTATTTGTATATGAGTATAGGTACTTAAATGTGGATCTAGCTCAATAATAGCTTAATAGGCATATCGTTAAGATTTCCTGAATCATTATTGGCGGTCAAGGAAATCAACTATTCCGTGACCTTTTCAAATTATAATAATTTCGACAGCACACCCGCACAAAAGCTTCAAATAGCATGCATAATATAACGATTCGGTATAGACAGAAGAACTTAGAAAGAGTCGTCCTTGTCGCTTGCTTAAGCGCTGACATTTCGGAGCCAGTCAAATGTCACGTGCGCTCACTCCACCTTTGACATTTACACTGCCAACTGATATTTTACTTCTAATGATAAAAAGCTGTAAACCGTCGGCAAATATTTAATCAAATATTACGTTACACGAATAAATTATTTTTTTGCATAATAAATTCACGTTTGTAGGAAGTAGTGATTCCGCGTAAAGTCGATAACTTTGCTTATTTCCGGAATGGTCAGCATTCAAACTATCTCCCTTTTGAAAGTGACAAGGTTACGTTTATAGGAAATACTACTAGTTTTTTACCCGAGGCTCCGCCAGCTTGACAACCTGTTTGCCTATCTTTAAATTCACATATCTTCTTATTAATCGTGTCGATTACTTTGAAATATTGTTACTTCAAGTGAAAGTCTGTTTTTTGATAATTATACTTCAATTAAGCCATAAACCATTACATTTCACTAGGTATATATACCAAAGTTAACGATACTATTATGTATATCATTTTTCCAGCAGGTGTCGATGGTCATCGATGGCGGCGGCAAGCTGATGACGCAGCCAAGAAAGACGACAGCCTGGAGCTAGAGTTATGCAAGGACAAGGACGCCGGCGAGTGGTTCCGGCTGGTCACCGGCGAGGGCGACAACTGTCGCGACGTCATCCAGTGCACCGCCTCGGTCAGTGCAATAGGCGATTACTACTTTTACAAACATATCCTTTCTTGCATGACATCGCATTGATATCAATGTGAACGTGCGTAATGTAGTTCTTGATATTTTTACCAAGTTTAAATATTAACAAATGAAGCACCGTTTCCTTAATTTAAAAGCTACAAGCGCTTTGAATTAATTTGATATAAATATGTATGCCGCTAGCACTCGGCCGTCCGAGTTAATATTTAGATTGATCTAGCCGCTACAACTCAATATTGCTTAACATAATCTTAAGCTTGCTAAATTCCAAACATTTTAGTAGATAATACTGTAATATCTAACTCAAGTTATATAATCAAAGGCAAACTGTTTTAGAGAACTAGTTTACATTGAAACGTTGTCATTGGTATTTATACTCTTAGAATGAAATATGTCACATTCTTGCATTATTAAAATAAAATTTAGTTCCACCATTTTACATTCAGAAATACAGATATTATAAACAATTTGGCTGAACGTATTAGTAATAGGTTTATTATTTTCTACAACAGGGTATCCAAGCTATTCGTTGCCCGGCTGGTTTGTACTTCGATATTGAAAAACAAACCTGTGACTGGAAAGACGCGGTAAAGAACTGCAAATTGAAGAACAAGGAACGTAAAATTAAGCCTCTGTTGTACACTGAAGAACCTCTCTGCCAAGATGGTTTCCTGGCGTGTGGAAGCTCCGATTGTATAGAACGCGGATTATTCTGTAACGGTGAAAAAGATTGCGCTGATGGCTCCGACGAGAATTCTTGTGGTAAGTAGTTATCTAAAAAATAATATAGAGGTCGTTACTCTAACTAACACGTCTGTAACTACACGTGGCTTCTGATCGAGAATAAAATACACAATTGAACTTGAACGTATTTTAAAAATAAAAACTGGCTTGCTTAGCGTGACGAACGACCTGCCTGAAATGCCAATCACTTGGCCTAAAAAAACATCTCAATGCTATGTCGTAAACCACCTTTGCAAATGGGGTGTTTATATTATTAACATGTCATTGAATATGTTAACATTTAGAATTTTCTTTGAAATCCATCATTATTAATCAATGTGAATTGACATAAATCAAAATATAATAATAATCAAAATCTATTATCCAAAGCAATCAAAAATAATCACCATAGCAATAAACTTACACACGTTTCAACTGTAGCTGACCTCATGTGCAGCTAGTCAGTATGCAGTGAATAACATCGCGATCGATTCTTAACTATCTCTTAGTATACGCCTCACGACTTGAAATCATAATGAATTTAACTGAGAATAGGAATTGTGTGCCAGGAATACTGAGTTACGTTGAAACACAGTCTTTGTTTCACACACTTAAAAATAAATAGGTATAAGGTACCAGCAATTTAAAACTATTTAAATAGTAAAACAAGATTTTATAATTAAGCTGACTCAAAAATATGGAATAGAACTATCTTAATAGTCTTATTTTAAACTCGCTTTGTTACAAGAAACTTTAAAATCTTACAAATACTTTAAAGTTTAATGCAGCGTAGCCAGTTTTGACATATAGCGTGTAGCACACAACACATACCTAGCAACTAGGTAAAGTTGTTTTGTAATCATTCAAATTTAAATTGCATTCAATTCCAATTACCATTTAATTGATTGCTCAATTCACATAGAATATTATGTGAAACACGAGCACTCATATTTTATTTCAATCTATCACCACTCACTGCATTAAAAAGTGAAATCCCAATAGGTAGCGAGTTTTCTGAACGATCTGACTTAGCGAAAGTACCCATACTGGTTCCTACTACCGACTCGAGACTCGTGTGCTCATGCATAGATATGTATTAAACATACGTCAAAATTGAGCACGGAAATTATATTTAGGATGTAATTAATAATAGGACTACAAAGATACTTTCATCTGCTATATAGCAAGAAAAATACTTTATGAAGAAATCTTTAAAAAAATACGATTCGCTTATTAAAAGGCTTTTTTTCTTGTAGATATTGACAACGATCCCAACAGAGCACCACCATGTGACCCTTCACAGTGTGTTTTACCCGATTGCTTCTGCTCAGAAGATGGTACTGTGATCCCTGGAGATTTGCCGGCTAAGGATGTCCCACAAATGATTACCATCACTTTCGATGATGCTATTAACAACAATAATATTGAACTATATAAAGAAATTTTCAATGGAAAACGTAAAAATCCTAACGGTTGCGATATCAAGGCTACATTCTTTATTTCGCACAAGTACACAAACTACTCGGCTGTGCAAGAAACGCACCGAAAGGGACACGAAATCGCAGTACATTCAATCACGTAAGTGTGAAACTTTCAATTGTTCCACAGTGATTGTGGTTTACTTTTTTTTCAAGATAGATTGTAACAATATGGAAATAATACGCAGTAATTAGGTGTTTCATTACAACCAACAACCGGAATTTATAATTTTATTATTATGAGTAAGATTTGTATAAGCTAAATCTTTTGCTTGCAGGCACAATGATGACGAACGATTCTGGAGCAACGCTACCGTTGATGATTGGGGTAAGGAAATGGCTGGCATGAGAGTCATAATAGAGAAGTTCTCAAACGTCACCGATAACAGCGTGGTAGGTGTCCGGGCACCGTATCTTAGAGTGGGTGGTAACAATCAATTCACCATGATGGAGGAACAAGCCTTCTTATACGATAGTACTATAACTGCGCCTCTTTCTAACCCACCTCTATGGCCTTACACTATGTACTTCCGCATGCCGCATCGCTGCCACGGTAATTTACAAAGTTGTCCCACTAGAAGCCACGCTGTGTGGGAAATGGTAATGAACGAACTGGATCGCCGTGAAGATCCCAACAACGACGAATACTTGCCCGGATGCGCTATGGTTGACTCTTGTTCGAACATTCTTACTGGAGATCAGTTTTACAACTTCCTCAACCACAATTTTGATCGTCATTACGATCAAAACAGAGCTCCTTTGGGACTGTACTTCCACGCTGCTTGGTTAAGGAATAATCCTGAATTTTTAGAGGCCTTCTTGTACTGGATCGATGAAATCATTCAAACGCACAACGACGTATACTTCGTAACAATGACTCAAGTGATTCAATGGATCCAAAACCCGCGTACAATTTCTGAAGCGAAGAACTTCGAGCCATGGAGGGAAAAGTGTTCTGTAGAAGGTATCCCTGCTTGTTGGGTACCCCACTCTTGCAAGCTTACATCGAAGGAAGTGCCCGGCGAAACCATCAATCTACAAACATGCGTGAGGTGCCCAGTCAATTACCCCTGGCTCAATGACCCCACGGGCGACGGTCATTATTAGAAGAGATCTCGCGCCTCACGCGCTCTAAATTAGTTTATAATATAATTACAATTGGTGGATTGCAAGGACACTTTCGAGGTTAAATACAATTATTGCCAACTTTTTAAGTAATCTTGTCATTACCAATGCTACTTTGAATATGTGTCCCTGTAATTAAAAAATGTACTGGGTCATAATCCCGTCTGTAGTATAAGTAAATACCTAACTGTATGTAATATAGACTCACATGAATATTTAATAGGTCTGTTTAATACTTTATGTGATTTTCTACTGTAAGTCTGTTGGATAAAAATTTTAATATAAAACATAAAAAATTATTGCTTTTTTATTTGTGTATTATAACACATATAGTAGGTATGTAGATAACAAAATCACTACTGCTATTGCCCTCGTATTCCGCCCTGTAGCAGTTTTTTTGTTTCTATTGGAGAGCTATACGGCTATAGAGCTATAGAGCTATACGGCGCATCAAACATTTTTTTCAAAATTGAGTAATATAGATATTCAAATTTAAATAAAAACACGCATCTACTATAATAGTATTTTTATATTTGACTAAAAGTAACAGTGGCCGTGTAGGCGAGTCGAAATCGTACTACTTAAGAGTAGCGAGGTATCTTTGGCCTCGGATAAAAGTTCAATCTTTGCTTAAGTTACACGTGGATCAGTTCAATAATCACTTAATATTAGACTGGTTTGTCAAATAATTATAGTCGTTAAAGTTATAACCCTTATATAATTAATACTTTCTTTACTAATTTGTATTAAATAGGCAAACTATAAAGTATGATTTAAATTTCAGTTCGTGTTACTATCATTTTACTCAAATCAACAATTATATTACATACAAATAATGACATATTATTTATAAAGTTAGATCTTGACATTAAACATACCTACAAACGTGAAAATATGTATGTCGGCTGTGCACAATAAATCTTAAATCCGTGTTGCATTTTTATTAATGTCAAAAAGCAAAATCTTAACCATTCAATGTATTATATTATATTTTTATTGTTAATGTAATATATATGCCGATTTATAGGTAGATATATAAAATTAACATTTTTCAATGACTTTTGACTAGGTAGATAGATACTCGTTATTTAACCAAGGTTTTGACAAAAATG
This sequence comes from Phocides pigmalion okeechobee, assembly GCA_018251015.1. Lineage (NCBI taxonomy): Eukaryota > Metazoa > Arthropoda > Insecta > Lepidoptera > Hesperiidae > Phocides > Phocides pigmalion. The sequence goes on along the minus strand of DWON01000231.1, from coordinate 32,150 downwards.
TGGTTGCATATTTTTGGAGCGCAACTTTTCATGAATATGTAGGGATAATTCCCTAGTAAACTGTAGCATAATAGGATAAATTAAATGGGGGGAAAAAAATAAAAATTCTAAAAATATTTGATGACAAAGTATGAGCAAATACGTTTGCCTTTGTGAACACAGCTAACATCGGACTTGTTTATCAAGTTTTTGGTAGTTGCTAGCATAATTTATCGTAAGTATAGTACATACCTACTTATTTACACACGCATTCCTAATGTGTACATACTTTATTGCTAGCAAGGGAATCATCATATCTTTTATACGATATTTGAGGGAATATATACCGAATGAGATAAATTCTTTGCGTCATACAAAATATTCGATTACGTTAAATGGGAGCCAAATGTTTGTGAAGAAATAAATAAATTTTAACCTATTACTTAAAACATTGCGTGAGCTATGTGTAGAAACCTCTGTTAATTAATTTGCATTATTTAATAATCAATGTGTAGATAAGAATTTTGTTGACAAAGAAAGAACGTCCTGTTAGGCTGCCAACCATCAAAAGATCGTCAAATCGTTAATGCAATATTTCTGTAAGCCATCAGTTTATTATGTCATATACATATATTCCCATTAAAAGGTTTAGGTAGAGGTGACCTATAAATAAACACTATATCTAAATTTGTTGCATATAGTTATTGTCAGATAGTTTGATTAAGCATAATGACAATATTTGACGCCGAGACAAAATAACCATCTTTATTATTAGGTAAATATGTTTTGAAGCTTATAATTGATCAAGTGACTAATTTATTCATGTGATTATGAAAATAAGTACCAAAAATCTGGAAACGAGAATTGTACGACAGTTTTTTTAAATTATTATCTTGATTCTTATTATACTTTTAAATGTACACTGAATTAGCATTTACACTAAGCAATATAAAGTTTTCTTCAGGAATTCTGTTTGAAAATGTCTTTGAAATGTGCTGAATGAAATTTTACCTTTAGGTAGATCATTTTGTAGTTAGGTAATCACAGGCTAATCATCGTTTGGTATATTTCTCACCTCTTTGAAAACTTCCATGCAGTAGAAGTAGATTTTGTTCCAGACGTTTTACTATGACGTCAAACTGATGATAATTATTTTGTAATAAGCACTTAACTTACAAAAATCAGATGTGTAGATATAAATAAGCGTGACGTAATGTTAGAACCCCGAACCCATAGAATGTGAGATCAAAGTTTTACGTCAGATTACCATTACACACTCAACTTCATTAAATTCTAATACTGCATATTATTTAAAGAAAACAGGATAAGGCTACATTTACTAGCCAGACATTTCATTATAAATATTATAACATTTGAATAGTTTCCAAAGTTCAAATGTCATGCTTATCAGTTGTAATAATTATGTGCATAATTTTGGTCACTATCGTTATCCATCAGATCAACGAAATAGATATAAATATTTAACGAGAACTCTTGAATTAATGACTCCAGTAGATGAAGTAGACTATACATACAATTATAATCGTGCTTCATTACCTTCATCGTCATTAACCTATTACTATAGGCTTATACCCATGACAAACAGTGATGTATGTAGCTCCATAAATTACGAAAAAACACACATGGATCTTGTAATAATAAAATATTACAAGTCTGTTTATAAATACAATTTATTAAATTGATTGACAAATACGTTAATGGCATTGTAGTATTTGCTTGCATACCTCATAGTTTGCCTCCCCCAAAGTTTGTTAGTAAATTACACTTTAAAAATTTCATGGAAAAACGTACCCAACTTCGACAATTGGAGCGATTCGATCTCCAACCGTGAGATTCCCCTTTTTCATCGGGGCATTATTAATATATTTTTATGACGTATAAATATAGCTCGGCGCTGAGCATAAATCTCATTATTTGTTTTTTTTTGGAAGAAGAGCAGCAAATGAGCATGCAAACCACCTGATGTTAAGAAGTCGCAGTCCATAGATATGCACGTACAACAACAAACACGACTGAAATCCTATCTGGGCTTGAACTAAGGTATTAAGATGGTTGCCTCGCCTTAAAGTTTAACCGGCAACCGCACCTCACCAACCGAAACACAAGTGATGCTTTACGGCGGATTATAAAGGTGGTACCTACCCGCTCGAACTGTAGTTCTTCCACCTTTAAAGTTTGTTTTTTGAAACATCACACTTTGTATAAAGGTACAAGCTGAATATATAAATAACAAGTGGAAGCTCCTAAAATCAATTAGTATCAATATGATATTTACGTGCACTTACGCAATGAGTAATACAAAGTGATTCCAACCATTTTTTATTATTACACACTCCATTTTATGTATACAAATTTAATATAAAAAGTAAAATATAATATCTTATTTTCAAAGAAGACAGTGAAGATGGATGGCAGCAAAAAACGGGCATGCCTTTTAAGGCCATTGACTACATGTTGTAAGAACGTTTGAGCTTGACAGACATATCGAAGATGAAAATCTTTATTATTGAAACACTTCATATTAACATTTTAGCAACTCATTTTATTGTATACTCTATACAAAATAGCGTCCAATATATACAATGTTTGAATCTGCCTTAGATTGTATTATACTACAAAAACACTTGTTAACATAGGTATACCCCACGTAATAAACTAAACACGTCTTGCAAGTTTTGATCTATGAAGTAGGTACTTGCTAGAATATAAAAAACTCAATAACATTTAACTTTGACGCATCACGACGTAATGCAAAAAATGAGACAATAGGCTCGGAGCGCCCCAACACGCCCGGCCCTGGTCTGACGCATCTGTGGGTGGGTTGTTGCACATCATCACCTTCGATCCGACCATCTGCATACCGACTGAGCCATAACAAACTTTCCATTCGATTTTGCAATGCACGATGTAAATAGAAACAGAAATAAGGACAATGAAAATCAATAGCATTGTTAGCACCATCAAAATAAATAGAGAGTTGGAAGTATGTACTGAGTAGTAATGTAGAGAAGCGCAACACAGCCTGCGATAGTGAAAGCAGTGAAAGTCTTCCTCCGCCAGAGTGCACAACCGCACAATTCTTTATAGTTGTTTTTAACCCTTTTCAAAAACGACATTTATTTTCTTGCGTAACAATATTTCCATTACATTTTATTACCAAATACTGTATATGATTGACTGCATATCGCATATCATATTTCTAGAATATTCGTAAAAATATAAATGTGTATGGCAGTAATATTATTTATTAGAGACTACTTCTTGATCTAATGAACCCTGCTGAATCATTAAATATAAAGTATAACATTAGGTTACACCCAACCAAAATATTGAAGGTATCGAAACGCTTAATAGAGCTTATCAACCTTCACCACTTCTTTTGTGATCAATTAAACTGAATATTTTAGATACAAATATATTAATCAATAGCTATAAAGTTTCATTACAGATATATGACAGATATAATGGTTTTTTTAGAAATCGTAAGTAACTATTAAGTAAGTATTATATGTAATTTAATTTATTAATTGTTGATACGAGAGGGTGTTGCTGTAGGTACTGTGTTAATTTATTCAGTCAAAGCTAACATTAAACAGGAAAGTGTTTGAATCGTGAAGCATTCAGGTACTACGGTAAAACCTTAAAAGGTTTTGTTTTGCTATCGATTAGTAGCCGAATAACCACTTCGTAATTTGGTCGATTATAATAGCTTATGGTCGTATAAATCACACAGCTAAATCCATAAACTTCATTACACGACATGATTACTAATTATTTCAAAGTAATGCTATTTTAGTATATGTATGTATAGGTACTAAACCTATACATGGAACCCACATATGTCTTTCAAAAGGTCAGGTTTGGTTATTTATACTTGAACGTTTTCCTTATTGATTAAACTGGTCGAGAAAAAATCAAATACAATCGGTGCACATGAATAATTTTGAAACATTTCGTAAGAAGTCTTCTTATTCTTCGAAATATGAAGAAGTAGTTACATTTGTCTCTTGTTGTAATACTTACTTATAAAACGTATTAATTGCTTTTTATTTCAACGTGTTATTGTCGCCTCGATATACAAGTTAGGCTAAATAACCCTAGTTCAGCATACAATGTCACAGATTTCGTTATTCAATAGTTCGAGTACGATATCTCTATTATAGGTGAGAACAAGTACAGCGATATCTCACTAACATTCGTTATCGCTTGACTACTATAGTAGTTGGCCTTATTGATATATGTATACGGTAGGTATGGCTACTTGGAATTGCTTTACCTAAAGCCTGTACATACCGACCCGCTGTACGAGTATACATTGCAGATATAGGTGTGCATGCATTGTCGCAAGTGAAAGGAAATATCTTGAAGGATCCTTGACTCTTGCGCGCCTACTCGCCGTCGTCGTCGCGTCGTCGAATCTACCTTTGCTTTGATGTCGTACAGATACGCGCATCTTAGTTTTTATTAACTAACTCCATATTATTGTTTATGAAGCACATTGCACATAATTTGGGAAAATAATATTAAGGTCCATTGAATTACACGTTTCCTAATACATAAAAATATGAAATTACAATGTGAACATATATCCATTGTCTTTTATGAGTATAATAAGATAATTACTCATAGACATCGTAAATAGTTAAACATTTTTATTACAAAACGAGGATACTTTTTTCATTTCGTAGGTAAAGGTTAAAATGTACAAATTACATATTATTATTACCTCAATTATGTTAAAATATAGGCATTATATAAAAAAAATAGATTCCTGGTTTGATAAAGGTCAAGCGAATATGTAAATTGTGGCGAAAAAATTGATTATAAAAACAGAACATCTATTTAATGATCCATTAGTCGAAAGAGAAATGTAAGAAATAATATGAACCCACAAAAGATGAACAGCTATAACATTTACAAGCTGGATGTGGATGTGGGTCAAGTATCCGGGTCGTATATGCACGTAACAACTGCATATTGGTAAGAAACTAGCAATCGATAGTTTAAATGTTAAATCTTCGGAACCATTACGCAATGAATAACACATCGCGTGAAAGTGTATACGGCTAGACCACCAAATAACCACTAGATATATTAAACGTAATAATGCAAAGAAAAAAGATTATATAGGATTTTTCTCTGCTACATTCTACATTAACTAACATGGTTACATGGTAAAACCTTCCATGGCTTGACGCTGATAAACTCACCATCACACATCTTATAGCGTGAGGTGCTTTAATTGGTTTAAAAATACTGGTTAGAGTATTCAAGGTGTTCCTACTTACTTCTCCACACATCTGTGACCAACCTCAGGTAACACTGAAGTACCAGTAAATTAGTAGTAGTAATACAATCTGTTTTTTAAGTGTAGTAAAGAAACGTGCAGACCACCTAATGTTAAGTGACAAGTAATGGACATTTACATCTTACTTCAAGCAATACTGAAGTACTATGCAGTAAGTATGCAGATGCATTTCTATTCTTGAGGATTAAGATGACGGCCTCGTTAGTATGTCTAATGGCAACAACTTCTTCTGGAGTTGGTATTTTAATTTATGAATAAACCTATTTGAATTTCGCCGTACTCAAACATTTCAACGATAAATAATGAATACGTACCTTAAAATTATATTAAAAAACGTATATATAATTGTTACAAAAAATGTAATTTAAATACAACTGCCTTCTTTATAGGTCTCTTTGTTCTATGACGAACTGGAACCAATTTCCTCCTTAACAATTTCCAAATAACAATGACATGAATCTTTACATAAAGAGCTTTCTTTCGAAGCCATTGGAAATTACCTCGATGTTGCGAATATCCATAAGGGATGATAGCTACTCGTACACTGCATTAGATGCTTCGTGTGCACTATCAGAGGGTATAATATACAAATTCCTGTTCTGTCTACATTTAAACATTTTGAAATCAAAATCTTTAATAAAAAAGACTACTTAATAATAGGTCACTACAACTATTTTATTACTTCGTTTATTTATTATTAAAATAGTTATAAAATAGTGTTTATAATGTGCGGGACTATTTCATAAGACCAAATTGTTTATACAAATGTAGTTAGAGCAAAAAAAAACATTGGTATGGATTAATTTCAATTATATAACGCAGTATTATCCCGATGAAGGTAATTGTTATAGTAGATATTGGGGTTAGGGTCTCGGGTTTTGAGTTCCAAGTTTGATTTCCAACCTTAACATACATTTGCAGTTGTAATCAGACACTCCTGTATTATATCGTACACTTAATACTCGTAAATATGGAGAATTTGTCAGCATCTGTGTAGCAACCTACGCTAATTAATACATATATGTATGAAGGAAGAGACAAAACGAGCGGGCACACCATCTGATGTTCAATGATCGCTGAAGCCAAATCCAAGCTCAACTAGTATCGATCATCTGAGGTCGTAATTGATGCCTTACTAGCTCTAAGAAGAATTGCTTTACGACGATTTAAAAGACAGATATTAAATACATATAACCAAAGATATTTCGAATATTTTAAAAATGGTTTGAAATAAAATTATTTAATTATCAATACGACTATGCTAAGGGTTAATAAATAGAGCATAAAATAGGCAGAAGAAAAATAGAATTATATAAGGTAAGACTAAGCTTTAATTTGATCATTGAGTATAAAATAATCATCAGAAAATAATTACATTAAAATTCCATAACAGTTGTGTAAAAAGATGCTACTTATGATATATATTAATAATTCAACAAAAATCATTAATGCAATTTGTAATAAAACACGCAGGCATTTACAAACGATGTCGGAGGGTCAAATGGCGGTCGCTGGCACGCCGCCCTCCCGCCGCCCAGCCGCCCGGTTCTCAATACCCGTACGTTCGGTACGTTACATAACTTGAAATACCCGGATATTGCCACAAGGCCATCCATCTCTGACCAAATTCAAGAGGCAGTCTTCTCATCTTGTTTTACAGAATCAATTGCTATACGAAAAGCGGCCCTTATGCTCATCAACACTTGCATGCAACATGCACATTTACACGGACACGTAACCTGTTTCATGAATCACGTTTAAAGATGTTTATAAGATGCAAGGATACTTTAAAACGTTTGCTATACAATACATTTAATTTAGCATTGCGCAATATTGTACAATAGTTTTAAAATAATGTCTAATTTTATTACATTATTATCGTCAACAAGCTAAAAGGCAACCGAATCTAAACGTACATATGAAGAGTATCAAAATTACTATACAAAATTTGTAGTCTGCAGTTCTAAGTAAATATCAGACTAACCTATGACCAAGTTCACTTTTTTTACTTCCAAATTATTCTCCCGAAGCTTTTACTAAGTTCTATACGTAGTACCGAAAATAATAATAACAAAATGGTTGTAGCTATTTTTCTTAACAAAGTAACAAAAATCTAAAAATAAATATAATTACAATTACGGTTAGGTAACATAGTAATATATTTTTGTCCCCATAAATAATTATTGTCCTTCATTTTCATGTTACATTAATTTTATGTAAATAAGATTACAGTTTCGGATCTTCTCTCTTATTTACGCGACATTGACATAAATTTGAAAAAACAGGTTCCTATAATAAATCGAAAGCGAGACTCGCGCTATAAGTGAACAAGGAAAAATATTTTTAGCAGAATTTAGTGATACGAATATAGGTTACATGGTAACATCATATTACTAGTTGTAACGCAATATTAAGTGCCCAATATTATGAATAATGGCACAAATACAACTACAGCTACAAGTGATAATGGATTGTCCATATTGATTTAAGATTAATTATAAATAATATAAAATATATTGCGATGTAACTTTTTTTTATAAAATTGTTTTTATTTTTTTTTTTTTTTCATATTATTGCATTGTCATCCGTCCTTGATACGTGTGCAGTTTCAAATTAATCAGACTTCAGGAAATTGGTGAAAATTATGCTCAAAGAATCCGTTACATACATAGATACAACCCAAGCTTATAAAAGCGTGTAACAAATAGGACACTCCTAGAAAAGATTGACTTGGCATATTAAGAAAACAGCGGGAAACTGCTTGTCTCAGAAACCACAAAAGCTTGTAAGTCTGTAGTAGTAGAAAGTGTAGCGACTGATGAAGTCAAAAAAACACAAAATCAGGGAAGTTTATTACCAGCACTAAATCTCTTCAAAAAGATATGGTTGGAAGACATATAAATGAATTCGACGTCTCAATCATTATTTATTTGTCATAAAGTTCACATAATTTAGGAAGTTTCGAACGAAAACAAAAGAGCATACGTTAAAACTCACTCAATAAACCGATAGATTTTGTAACATGTAATGTGTTTCTTTAGTCAAGTCTCTTAATATCAAGCCAGTACCATTGACAATGACGGTACATCTAATATGAGCTCACTAAGGTGTTTGATCCTTACATTACAATCAGCAGCAGCAAAGAGTTAAAAGTCATGCAGCAGCACAAATAATAATATAAATACATAGCAGAAGTAGTAAAGTAATAGTAGTAATAATAAGTAACTAGCTGTTGTGCTTATTTATTTTATGCTTGTGTGTTTTGTTATGTGCTTGCTTATAACTATCCTAAAATTGTTCAAGACAACAATATATTATAACTAACCTAAAACTCACAAAAATGTTATGTTAATTGTGAATTAAATGAAATTTAATACATGCAAATTGTTAAAACTCTTAAATGTGTTGAGAACATTAAAATATGTATATGTATATCTATAAATATTTAAATCAGTATTAATGAACTTCCAAAAACTGTGACATTGAGAATTTAAATGATTTTTACGTATGTAATAAGTTCAACTGTTTAAAATATTTACTGAATATATAATAAAACTTGCAAGCGTAAATAGTTACATTAAGAACAAAATTATTTCTTAGTTCCGTAAACAACGTCACACCACATTCCAACTCTCGTTCTGTGTGTGCAAAGTTCTACCATGTAGAGTGCATAATATATGTACAGACGCTTTCAAAAAACGCACATCCTGTAAGCTACTAATCAGCCATTAGGTATCATTTGATTAACCTTTCTGTTACAGTACATATACATTTTTAATCCGATAAATGACTAAAAATGACACCATTGTAACCATTAATTTTAAATAGATCTGCCACGAATCATTTTTACAAGCTAACCTTGAGAAATAGACAAGTTATACATGGTTTGACTATACGATAGACATTTAAATGTTAATTTCCTACTTAGTGACTACGTGCAAACAAGTGAGGTTTCACTTATACTTTCGACGAACTGAATCTTTCTAATTTTGACAATATTTTCGGGAAAGCTTAAGTAACATGATAAAATTCTTCATTGAATATTCATAATCATGTACTCAGAATCCATTGACAGGCAATTATATTTAAGAATGAAATATTTGTGAAAGTTTCTCATTTGGTAATTATCTAAATACCTAATTATAATTACTATTTAACACATTGTTTTAAGGAACGTCATCGTGCGGTTATTAAAAGCTACGGCGTTGGTGTGGCAAGTTATATCGGCTGAAGGCATAGTACGCACAGGACTGGCGGAGTGACTCGGCTGGTGTCGAGTGTGACCTGCCTGGTTATATAAATAGGTGAAGAGGGGCAGCAGACACCTCTTGCACTTTCTTGTGGAGCGCGAGGCAGCGGCCAGTCTTCGCCGAGCGCCATGGCTCGACGCGCGTACCTGTGTTTCGGGGTACTTTTGCTCGCCTGTCTAGGTGAGTACCGACAGATCTTAAATCAATTTTAAAAATACGTATTAATAATTACACACATTATTAAAACATTTTTTATATAAAAATATAAAATATTTCGAATATCAATACTAAAAATATGTGGATTCAAAAATATTAAACATTAACTACAATACAATATTGCTTATTTTTTTGCAATGTTCCAAGTACAATGTACATTTAATTTATTAGTAATGTATATAGTATACAAGCTCATTACAAAATTATAAACTTTTTTTTATGAATGACTTATAAAGCGCAATACCTATATTTGGTAGATGATTAATACATAACGTCGATCTGGCAAAAAGATTCTGATATCAAAACTTATGTAAAGACCGCTTAAAGCGACAAAGACCGTACACCGGTTTGTTACCTACGTGGCTTGCTTTGACCTCGATTTCTTTTCAACATTATACCTTTCAATGCCGTTGTAAGCTTGTCGACAGAAACTGTACATAAATATTATATATATATCTAAATATAACTGTTTATAATTTACTCGAAAATATCGTAAGTTCATTTAACTTTTACTTACCTCGTGTAAAGTGCGGAACGGCATTCAACTTCGAAATGAAACGGTACTGCATTCCTCCAACCGCGTGTGGTAATCATTGCTTACGTTAAGCTATGTTACTCAATAAGCATATTAAGTTGGTGTAATAATGCGCCTTTTGGTCCCAAGCTTACGGAATCGATAGATGTAATATAGAAATTCAGCAAATGTTACCTATGCAACCTATGTCTTATTCAACATTATTAATTTAATTGCCTATTATCATATAAATTAAGGTACAATGGCAAGTTACACTACTTCATGGACTTTGCATATCTCTCCTTATTATTACAAAAGAAATGTAACCAATGATGGAGGTTACTTTTTTCATATCAAAAGAGTAACCAAAGACCATACAAGGATTAAAATACAACATCAATCAAGGTTTAAATCCTCTCTGAGTTCGTATGTCCATGTGTTACCATTTCTGAGAACTCACCTTATTTGTAAGTGTACATGGCAGTCAACCGAAACATAAGAATTGCTTCATGGCTTATTATAATTTGGGCCAAAGCTAGTGAAAAATAATAACATCACGTTATTATGAAACAATTGTTCCGCAATGCCGACATTTGTTCTTGTTGCAGTGAGAGGCCAAAGAGTCAAACGGCAAGAGGAAGATGGAGGTGGAGATGAAGTGAACCCTGAGCAGTTGTGCGATGGTCGTCCTGCTGATGAGTACTTCCGGCTTACTACCGAAGGCGATTGCCGTGATGTTGTCAGGTCAGTTTTGAGAGTATGACAGGACTTTGATAAAGATCTGATATACTGTGCAAAAAATGTAGGTATTTTTTATTATTCACAACCTTTACAATTCTTATATGTTCTTTGTATTTAGTCGTATTAATGCCATTCTCTATCACTGATTTATTTATATGCGCCGTTTGATATGCAAGAACTTGATATTCCAGCCGGTGAATGGAACGGTCGACTTCGTGCCTTGAATATTAGTCACAACGCCACTTAGTTTGTATAATAATTCAATTCAATTTATTCTGGTAAATTCCTATGAAATTTATACTTCTCAGTCACAATCCAAATTCTTTTAATCTTACTCCTTTATATCCCTGGCAAAATGTTGTTATAAATATGTCAATATTTATCTCATGTAGCACCGATTTTGAAATTAGATCATATATGATATTTTAAAAGCGGAGACCGAAGTAGGCAGGTAGGTTAGATAGGTAGGTATTTAAAATGTATATAAATGGTTTTAAAACTTGACGTACCTATCAAATTTGGTTTGGTTAAATTTTCATAAATATATGTTCTTATACTGGAATTATACAAGCATAACATATACATATAATAATATGTGAAATAATTTCCTATGCTGAAAGCACGGCCGAATATGTACAGGTGCGACAAAGGAGGGGAAAATGGCGTGACCAGGCTTGCATCTGTGCGCTGTCCCGTTGGACTGGCGTTTGATATCGACCGTCAAACCTGTGATTGGAAAACACATGTTAAGAATTGCGATAAAATAGAAAGTAAGTTCCGGCGACAAAGGGGAGTGGCCATGCGAAGGGCTTCCGTATGAGCTAACGTCGATCTTCCGATCGAACCGCTCAATAGTGGTTAGCCTTTTGCATTTCCGCTTCCTGTTTCTATCTGTATTATTTTAATTTGTCATTTCTTATCGACGCAGGTGCACTAGGTCAGGTCTTAAACAGATCACTTGCCCGTCCGGATTGGCTTTCGATCTCGATAAACAAACCTGCGACTGGAAGGGTAAAGTGGCCAACTGTGACAAACTCGAGAGTAAGTGCCGTCAAAGAAGCTATTGGCGCGTAGCGAGCAATCGAGCTTGGGTGAAGGGGCCGCGTCGCACTGTAGATTTGGTGTATTGCATGAGGCCCCGGACTTAAGGAAAGGTCGGGTCTAGGACCGACCTGCGTTACAAATAACATTCGTCATATACAATTCGATATCATAGGCATAACCATATTTTATCTACACAAAAGACATTCGTCTATATCCAATTTACACTTTACGTTTCTCTCTTCCTACATTACTTCGAATTGTATCTGAAGATATGTTAAAGTACAAAACTTACTGATAAATAATTCAGCTACAAATTATCTAATGGAATGAAAAAAAATATAGTCACGCCTGAGCACAGCAGCAAAACACTGTTTCCGAAAGATTGATGTTCTTTCGGAAAAAATATATTGACCATAAATAGACACACAGAAAACAATTACACATGAATACTGGGTCTTTCTGTAACAAAAATATCCTTATTTCAATTTTCTTCTCTAATTAGGCTAAAGCTTTTAAACATAACCAATATAACATTTTTTACTGACTTCACTAGTTCCTCTTTGAGCTTACTCATTTCACTAACAATACTTACTACTACTTACAGCTAACTTTTCAAACTGGACATTTGAATGAGGTAAAACTATGTAAATAAACAATAATTTGATGCATTTTTGCAATAACTTTTGTATAATACACTGCCGTGCTTCATTAGCTAACTAAGACAACGTCAATTTCCTATCTCTGCTTTTAAATTTTTCATTTACTGCTTCGAAAGCTGTTGTAATTGAGTATACCTTTGTTTTTTCGAAATGAACAGCTTTGAAGTTATGATTTAAGAATTAAAAGCAAAGATTTTTGGCAATTCTTTTTAATTCGTACATAACTGATTTTCGGTTCATTTTCCGTCATCTATTAGTAAGTTCACACAAAAATCTGATATTTACTCATAATAAAGCATGTCATCATCTTTATTCAATTTGATTTCCTTTTTATTTACTAGACTCGAAAATAACTTGTCATCTTTTTAAATACTCTGCAACTTCTCCTTTTTACCACTTGAACGTACAATTCTCTTCATGGTTTTTAATATGTATGTTCTATGACTAATTCATGAGGCACTTGGCTATACTTCCTTATTTATATGTCAGCTAAGTACCCACTTATCACAATTAATTTATTTCTATCTTTAACTGTCCTCTGTTCATACTTTCATGCTTTGCCGAATCTTTTCCCTCTTATATCTTCTGAGGACCACTTTTTGAACACTATGACATATAAAAAAACACACTACAAATGAAAAATTTAGTATTTTTCATAGTGAATTGGCAAGGTGAACTAAGTAGGCAACTTTCATCTTAAATCAATTACGAAATATTAAGGCTTCATAAATTTTCACAGAACCAAGAAAAATTTTGCCCATACTGAAGACCGATGAGCCCATTTGCCCTGAAGGCAAACTAGCTTGTGGGAGTGGAGATTGCATTGAGAAAGAATTATTCTGTAACGGAAAGCCAGACTGCAAAGATGAGTCAGATGAGAACGCTTGCAGTGAGTATATTAAGTGCTATTATCTGTATAAAATACTGTGACCACCAGGATACAACCACTATAAAAATGTACTTTAATAATAAAACAAAATAGATTAAATGAAAATATGTATATTAAAAAATCATCGATATTATTTAAATGTAACTACACTTTGTAAACCTCTTTTATGTATAATTAACATTATTTCTTAATTGCAATTTGTTTTGCAGCCGTTGACGTTGATCCGAACAGAGCACCCGACTGTGACCCCAATCAGTGTACTCTACCTGATTGCTTCTGTTCCGCTGACGGTACTCGCATCCCTGGGGGCATTGAGCCTAATCAAGTGCCCCAGATGATTACTATAACTTTTAATGGCGCTGTTAACGTAGACAACATTGACCTTTATGAACAAATTTTCAACGGAAATCGCCATAACCCAAATGGTTGCCAAATTCGTGGTACATTCTTCGTTTCTCATAAATATACTAACTACGCAGCTGTCCAAGAGTTGCATCGTAAAGGACACGAAATTGCAGTATTTTCAATTACCCACAAAGACGACCCATTATACTGGACCAGTGGAACATACGATGATTGGTTAGCTGAAATGGCTGGCGCACGTTTAATAGTCGAACGTTTTGCAAATATTACTGATGCTTCAATTATAGGAGTTCGGGCACCTTACTTGCGTGTCGGAGGAAATAAGCAATTCGAGATGATGGCCGATCAATATTTCGTATATGATGCCTCTATTACGGCTCCACTCGGCAGGGTACCTATCTGGCCCTACACGTTATATTTCAGAATGCCACACAAGTGTAACGGTAACGCTCACAACTGTCCATCAAGAAGTCATCCGGTATGGGAGATGGTAATGAATGAATTGGATAGAAGGGATGACCCAACATTCGACGAATCTCTGCCAGGTTGTCACGTAGTCGATTCTTGTTCAAACATCCAAACCGGGGATCAGTTTGCTCGCCTTTTGCGCCACAACTTCAACCGCCACTACACAACCAACCGTGCCCCTCTTGGTCTTCACTTCCACGCTTCATGGTTGAAATCTAAGAAAGAATTCCGTGACGAATTGATTAAATTCATTGAAGAAATGTTGGAGAAAAACGATGTTTACTTTACTTCATTAATTCAAGTCATACAATGGATGCAGAACCCTACAGAATTGTCATCATTAAGAGACTTCCAAGAATGGAAACAAGAAAAATGTGACGTGAAAGGTCAACCTTTCTGCTCCTTGCCGAACGCATGTCCATTAACAACACGAGAGATTCCAGGAGAGACACTACGTTTATTCACTTGCATGGAATGCCCTAACAACTACCCATGGATATTAGATCCAACGGGAGAGGGATTCAACGTTAAGAAGTGATCTCTTTAAGTTAAATTATAAGACTGTACACATGTAAATAATACTCAATAATGTTAATGAATACAATTTATAGTGAATCCTGTGGCAGGGACCAGCGTCAACTAAATAGTAATCTAATTTACATCATTGTGTTTTAAAATTTACAGTTTAAATCTGTTTGTTGACGTCTGGCGCGCACTGGCGCGTCGATTCTTCTGCAATTGTAGGTATACTTAATTGTTCAATAAGTAATTTAGGTTGTTACAAACTTATGGACAATAAAAAGTTTTATTGGATGCCTGCTTTTTCATTTTTTGTCATCTCACTTATAGTGACATTTTAATCGGTCTTCATTAGATATGCAAATATTAAGAATTTTCACTATCAGAACAGTATACCTTCAGAGGCACAAATACTTATATGGTCAGAGTACCTATGTGCAAAAAATAATTACATTCTTGATTCGAAAATTATTTTTTAACGTAATAAATAACTATATGATCATCAAATATTATAATAAAAACACACAGGGTCAATTTATATAGCCAGTTATAAATATACGCAAGAGGTAAAATATCTGTGTACGTCACGTGTCACGGTCTAGAATATACTCGTACATACAATATTCAAGCGTACAGTTTTGCATTGCTAACTTCAAAAATATTTCAATTGTTACCGGTGTTAAAATTATTGTATCGTGTTTCTCCTACATTTTTTATATTTTACGTTAGTGTTTACCTTGAAAATGTATTTTTAATCTTTCTAATTTACAATCGCATATTAACTCTGGGTACTTTAAGTAAAGGTACTTGATATTTTTTATACAGATGTTAATATTCAAATTAGAATGCATAATACCTACAACGCCTTCTATTCCTTACATGTTGTTTCCTATTTGGTAGTTATTTTAACCATCATAGCGAAGATAAAGACAAATACAATATTTCGAGACACATTTGCAACATAGGTAATCAATGTTTATGTTAAGACGATGACATTAAAATCTCAGAAGGTATTTACTGTCAATTTTAAATTACCAAATAAAAAAATTGGTAGAAGTAGTCTTTCATGAGGTCGCTTCTTCGCTTTCTAATAAGCAACATCGCAACATTAAGCAACGCGATAAATAAATGCAATAATATGTGTATAAGTCTGAATTGGTATTTATTATTTTTATTTTAAGCCATTTTTCCTTATATTTTTTTTATTCTTCCTCTCTTTCTTCTTTCGCCGTGTCAGTCAGAAATAAAAACCAATCTAACGACACCATACTTATTTACGTACATGCATACAAGGGTGTATGTGAGCACATAAATACACTTACATACGTTTTTTTTTAATATCTTTTTAAGATAAAATATACGCCTAATTAATGATTATGAACTTTGATTCAAATTTAGTCTTAAATCACCAATTACCTAACAAACAAAAATGAATTAACGTAGCCCTTTAATTTGATGGTAGCCAAGCAAATACAAGTTAGTAACTTAGCAAGTAATATAGTAGTTATAGGTTTCATTTTTAGAAGGTCGAATAACAAATTAGAATTAGAGGCCCACCCACGTCGCCTACCACTTTAAATTTATAATAGTTTATCTAGATCGATTCGATAAAGCAAAAAGACAAGAGCAAAGACCATATTACCAACCTACCTACTTCACAGAAAACTTAACAATTTCAGATATCTATGGCCTGTAAGTAATTTATTAACAACTTATTTATTGTAAGACCTATTAAATAAGAATTCTATTTCATGATCATTAAAAAAATCCATGAATAATTACAATATCGATGTGCAAAGAGCACGTAAAGAACAAAATATCTTGCATAATTATTATGCTAGTCTATTATAAAGAAATTGGGTTAGGCTTCAGATATAACCGTCAAACGTAAAATGCCCTTGTGTGCTACCTTAAAAAGAAACCAAACTTTCCAAATCGATTTTCTATACAAAACCCATCGTAACATAAAATATATATCGAAATTAATACGGTAGGACTTTTTGGCGTTCCCCTCCTGCAATATGACCACCATTGCTATATCTACAATGCCATGCCATGTTTGAAAGATGTAATGCAGACTCACTTCTTCGAAACATTCCATCTTAGACCTAAGGAGGATATAGATATGAAGTCTGTTATAGAGGTCCATGGGCAACTGTGACTACTTAACATCAGGTTCGCTGCACCCTCGTTTGCTACTTCCATTACAAAAAAGGTGTTTCATCTGTCTTCAACAAAGTTTTATATATTTTTTGTAATATGATTAGTCATTCCTATCACATTATATTACAATATGAAAGGCAAAGTATGGACACATACGAACAATAAACGATATTCGCGATATTGTCTTGTGCAACGATTACTAACATTAGTGTCCTAGATGGTTAGAAAACGTATAATTTTTAACATTAAGATACATTTATAAAATTATTTTGCCGTCTAGCAGCAAAATTATTATACTTGCTAGAGGCATCACAATTTTTATTACTTACTAAATATTTTTGAAAAATTAATGAATATTTTACAATTTGAATTTTCGTATGAAGTGTCTGTGATGTCACTTTTGTAAAAAATAATGGCGTAACGTTCGCTGTAAGAATTAACTTATTTTGAAAACATACTTATTAAGATCTGAAATAAGTTAACACTGCCTGTTACTGGTGTACATAATTCCTCCCAATATATGAAAAGAATGAGCAGTTATTAAAAAAGCAACTTATGGTTATCACTTCAGTTAAATCGTAAAGTAACATAATACATAATATTTACGGTTACGTGTTTATTAATATTTTCAGTTCCTCAAAATTATCTTTAACTCTCAACTTCTTTCATTAAACGCAAAAGACTTTGCAGTATTCGTGTTTATTACAGACAGACTCATATTTTGTGTTTTTATTAAATTGCAATTTATCAGATTTCAATACCATAAATCATATGTAGTCAATAATAAGACACAATAGCCCGCGAACCAGAAACAGATTTTTATAAACTATTTCTTCTTAAAACATTCTCAATATTTATTGGAAATTTACAGTAGGTATACAACGATAATAATTATTTCTCTTACATATTGTGTAGGTATATAATATTTCTTAGGCACCGCATCTGTGAATCTGTGATCAACAAATTTTCATTTGATAATTCTATTAAAATAGTACATAAATTAGAGAAGTACATGATAATTTGCTCAAACCATTCCCTTCGGGATTGTATACGATATAAATAACATTGCTCCAGGTAATAATATTTTATGGCATATAATATAATAATAACAATAATACACCGCTTACAGATAGAAATTGAAATAAAATTCTCAATTGTCGCTAAAGATCTACTAAAAAAAAGTCTATGGATATTTTTTTATATGAGAAGAGTATCCAACGAGCTTGAACGTCGCCTACTCTTAAACAATCGACGCAACCCATAGACGTACACATCTAACCTCATACGTAACTGCTTTGCTATCACTGAAGACTAAGATAGTCATATCATATTGCATGTTAAGGACAAGCGTTAATCTGCAGCATTACTCACAAAATAAAAGCTTGGATACCTGCCATAATATGGATAGCAAATCTTTATTTTTTATCATTGTTCAGTTCTAGGATATTACATCTTTATACATAACCTATAAGCCCTTTATGTACAAAATTTTATATAGATATAACCAATCCTTACGCGTTAAAGAAATACGAATAAGTAAAAAAGAGACTTTCGCTTCGCTATATAATAGTAGAGAAACTGTTAAAAAGTACAGCCTAATATTTGAAATAGTATATTAAATACTCAATATATGTATAAATTAAAATTCCCAATCGCGTCTTGGAAAGCGACTATCGATTTTGTAACAGCTGAAAGATTTTTGACAAACACAACTAAGAATCGATCAACGCAATAAGAATTCAATGAAAATAAATACAAATTTGTGCAAACTTTCGAGAGCCGTCAGTAAGTACACGTAAGCAAGTAATCAAAGACTTATATGTTTATGTCAGGGGTTAAAATATGTAGATGTATCCGCCATTATTGTTGATGTTATTGTTGCTGAAGTAGATTGTAGCAATCCGTTGAAACTACAATGAAATAATTTACTTATAACAGCCTATATAACTTAATTGTTCAGTGTGCTCTAAAATTAAATTTAAATGTTTATTCGGACAAAGTATTTTTGTATAGAATATTCACCTAGATGCGTGGTGGTGTTCCTTGATACACAAATAGATTTTAACTCTTTTGTTTTTTTTTTTATTATTTTATTTCTGTTTGCTTCAAAATTTCTTCAACGCTGCCAAAGCTTACTTTTCCCTATTTTCGATAAATTATTTTTTATCATGATATTACATTTGTTTCTTAAAATCCTTAAATTGTTTATATAATTGTTGAAAATGAACTAAAACTAAAACCGGTCACTCAATTTATCATAATTAAATTTAAATACATTATCACGAACTATAGAAAAATACTTTTGAATTACCTTTATCTACTTGAAATAAAGAAAACATTTTTAAGGTAGTGCGGAAATCACATTTTCTCGAATCGCACTCTTCATTAATTACCGTTTTCCTGCTTACAGTTACAGCGACAATTTGTTAGTTGCTGAATTGTTGACGGTAAGTTACCGTCGGTAACAAACCGAAAATTAACATGTGTCAGTAATGCAGTGGCTACCTCGGATAAGTAACGCGTTCAAAGCATTAATTTCGGTAGTGTCCATTTATTCAAAACACACAAGTCCACACTTAGATCACATATTCGTTATAGTACGAACGGATTTATAATTTAGATAAAATTAAATACTCATCGGTTCAGTGTCTAAATTAACTATTGAAGTAAAGTGATTATTTGGACAAATATGTTGAAAAGCTTTGATCGACGTTTCAAAACATTATATTTAACTATAACAATTAGATTCGCTAAAGAAAGTCGAATAGATTACAAATAAGTACTTTATTAGTAAATTATAATAATAGTCACTGAAAATTAGTATCTTTACTTAGACCATTCAGTTTACAAAAAAGAATAGATTGATAAGCACTGAACACACTTTGATTGACAAAGGGATAGTTGGTAGCGTTTGGGAACGTCAAAAATGTCAAAGTTGTTAAAACATCAAATCTGTCATAACATGCGTGTATTATCAGTTGAACACATAACCCAATTTCAGAATTTAAATAAAATTTATATTTTATCAGTTGAATAGTTAACCTAGATTTGAATATTTACAATATAATATAATGTCTTCTCAATTAATTGATAATTTCAAAAAATTTGATGCATATGCAAAAACTCTGGAAGATTTCCGGGTTAAAACTGCAACAGGAGCTACAAGTAATGTATACTTACATTTTATTGAAGTTGATGAAATAGTATTGCTTTAATTTGCAACAATTTAGCAATTCAGAGTACTATCCGATATGCTTTATACATAATTAGTGATTTTGATTGCTACTACCGAATAATACGATATTGTTATGTTAGTTTACAGTTTTATGTTTTCTTTTTCCCGTTGTAGTACTGTCACCTCACAGTTTGTAACATTATTTTTTACAGTCACCGTAGTAGGTGCTATTATTATGATTCTATTATTTATTTCTGAGCTGCATACTTACATGTCACCAAACATATCTGAGGAATTGTTTGTGGACACATCAAGAGGTCATAAGTTACGCATAAATTTTGATATTACAGTACCAAGAATATCATGTAGCTGTAAGTATTTTAAACTTTATATTTTCTATTCAAAATTCACAAGATGTTGGTATTACCTTATATTTTATAAAATGTTACAGATTTAGTATTAGATGCA
Organism: Phocides pigmalion okeechobee; assembly: GCA_018251015.1. Classification (NCBI taxonomy): domain Eukaryota; kingdom Metazoa; phylum Arthropoda; class Insecta; order Lepidoptera; family Hesperiidae; genus Phocides; species Phocides pigmalion. The sequence continues at coordinate 11,373 of DWON01000231.1, read as the reverse complement.
ATGGATTCCTCTGGTGAACAACACCTCCAAATGGATCACAATATACATAAAAGGAGACTAGACTTAAATGGAATGCCAATTGAAGAACCAAAAAAAGAAGAAATTGTTACTTCAACAACAGTGAGTTATATAAAATATTCCTCATCTTCAGTAATGTTTGATTGTGATGACCTTACCTTAGATAGCTAACCAAAATAAAACCACTGAGATTATATGGTTGTGAACCAGTGTCTCCAGATTTTATATTAAAGAAACCTAATGAACCTTCTCTTTCTCCCTAATTCATTATTTTTATTTCAGCCCAAACAAAACACTTCAGAAGTTGCCACAATAACATGTGGCAGTTGCTATGGAGCTGCTTTTAATGACTCACAGTAAGTGTCTTATGGTAGTTATCAAGTCTTAACATCTTCATAGTGGGAAATTGCTGTGTTTTATTTTGCATAATGTACATGCTTGTATACAACTACTGTGTCAATATAAATCTCTATGTCAGTCTTGTAGCAGTTAGGTAAACACAGAACTTTCTGTGTTTACTTAACTGCTACAAGACTGGGGGCACACCATGGCCATATATGTGTAAATGCTACATAGATGCTGAAAACCACAACATTTGTGTAAATCGTTATCATGTCTCCAGTTTAGTAATACCACCCTCAATGCTGAATTGATATAAATGTGAATGTCAAAGTCAAAGTGAAGGACAAAAAACAGTTTGTTCATAGATTATTCAGTGCTATGTGCACAAGAAAAGGCGATCATTTCTTCACTGTTTATGCTCTGTGCATTTCAAGTGACTGCGTACGGAGACATCTGTGTATATATAGATGTTACACATATGCTAAAAATGCAATATTTCTATGAATTGTCGGCGCTTCTCCAGTCTAGAAAAATAGCTCCAGTTTAACTGCCTCTGACAACACTGAATCACAATCAAAGTGACTCACAGTTAAAAGTAAAATGGCCGTCTCATTCCTCAAGGGTAGCAATACATCAATGGATGAGCTCTGATATGGTGTCAGTCTTGTTTGTGATAGTATATAGTTGCATCAGGTGCCTTGATTTCTTGTTTACTCATACAAAAATCTATATTAAATGAACACATGACTTACAGATGCTGCAATACATGTGAAGATGTTAAAGAAGCCTATAGATCAAAGAGATGGGCACTTCCTGATCTAGCAACTATTGAACAATGCAAAGATGATGACTCTATAGAGAAAACTAATTTAGCTCTAAAAGAAGGCTGTCAAATATATGGTTATATGGAAGTAAATCGGGTAATTTTATTGAATTATATTTAAATAATTATTTTTCCCTAAACTTCTTGAGATTAACCTTTATGCTGTATTCTATTTAAATATTCTAATCATTGTCATAAAATGAAAGTGTTGCTTGTCTAGAATTTTTTAAATTTGTTTGTAAACCAAAATCAAAGTGTGATTCAGTGATTATTATAAACAAGATACAAAGATATAAGGCTTAATTTTTCTGTAGGTTGGAGGAAGCTTCCACATTGCTCCAGGAAAGAGTTTTACCATCAACCATGTCCATGTACATGACGTGCAACCGTATTCATCTTCCGTTTTTAACACTACTCATATTATAAAACATTTATCATTTGGAAGTGATATAAAGAGTGCCAATACAGCTCCGCTGGATGGTGTTACAGGAATAGCCAAGGAAGGTAAGACTTAGTTAACTTTTAAATTGTATATATTGCACCAATTTCATGAAATTTTGGATTAGATAAGTTAATAAGGATTTATTTTATACGTATTAACCCTTTCACCACCAAGCTTTTATTCACTTCGTGTGCACCCAGCGCCAGAGCCTTTGGGCATAATTTCGCATAATGTTGCGAAAGATATTTATCAATATCATATAAATGAAGATTGGGGAAAGTGTAACCAATATACTAAATAAACATTTGTTGACAAGGTATAGGCGATAAAAATACAGCGAAAAATATTGCATTGATAGTTTTATTTTTGCATAACGTTTGTGTCAACATTACCCGACATTGGTGTTTGAACGTCCAAAAAAATTTGTCGGGTATAGCCGGATGGCTGTGAAAGGGTTAACACTGACTGCGGCACTCATATATAAGATGGGGTCAACATTGTGGGAGGTGGCCCTAAAGCACTATTCTCTAGATTGAAGATACACTGACAATTCATTGAAATATTGTATTTTTAGCATCCGTGTATCATATACAAAACACAGACATAATGACTGCCCTCAGTGTTTTAGTGCCAACATAAATACAGCACATTTGTTTGCCCGTAATCCATACAGATTTATACATACACAACAGGTGTGTACAAGCCTCAAGCACATTATGTAAAGTTACACAGCATTGTTGTACGCTGCAGGAAAATTGTTAATAATAGTGACTAATTCGCCTGTAATGGTTTTTGTGGACATACCCTTGTCTATATATATTATATAGTTTGGAGCTATTAACTATGTGTGTGTACATTTGTTTGCTGGAATTTTAGTTGTTCCTCAAAGCCTTAATAGTGAAATGTGATGTTGGTTTGAACCTGCATGTCTCTTACACATTGAACTAACATTCCAAAAACATGAATTAGCACTGATATTTTCACCATATTGTAATTCTTTTACAAATTTTACTACTACTTTTTCTTGGAAGATATTTAGGGACGATTCACATGCAACTAGAAAAACAAAGCACATGATGTAATAAATTTGAAATAAAACATATTCTATTTTGTTATCATCATACAAAATTATGTGATTTTTAAACATAAGTGAATGAATATTAATTTAGTTAATTTGTACTTTGATTTCATTATAATACAAATTCCCTCATTTAATGTAAACAAAACACCGTAAACATTTTTTTTTTTAATTAAAAGTAATCCTACACAATAATATGTACAAAATGAAAATGTAAATATGCATAACTATTTCAACAGCGTATTCCAGTCCCAATAGCCATAAAAGTACCAAATGTACCTCCACCTTGGATCATAACTTTTCCAACAGAATGGACCAGTTCCCGGCCTCTCGCTCCATATCTGTGAAGCAAATATTTTTGATATTAATTGAACTAGTATTTGCACATCATCATTATTGCGCTAACTGCTATTGCTTATTATTTTATATATAGTTAGAATGAGACATATTATGAGAAAATAATAACCTCAATGCCGTAAAACCACCGAACAAGCCACCGCTCGCCATTCCCACACAAAATCCTATCATGAAACCCATTTTCATCTTGTCGAAGCAAGAGGGACCCTGACTTTGGTAAACTCCGCCTGGTACAGGCATTTTTACACTATTTGAATTAAATTATTATTTTTTTTAAGATAAAAGAGTAGACTGAAGTTAAAATTATCGTAGAGTCGATTATGTACCTACAATAAAGTTTCAATTTCATTAAACGTCACTGTCAAATTTCAACTCAGTCGATGCCTAGACACAGAGTAAACCAAATTATAGTAACAGATTTGGGATGTCTTCTTTTTACGACTTTTGAACCAAACGAATAAGATCAGTTTGAAGTACATACTTAATATATACGTGTGTATATAATGCTGAATTTTAAACGCGTCACTATTTCTGTTTCCACCTTTGTATGTAACCTTATTGTATTCGGTTCCTTCATATTTTCCTCTCTATACTGTTTTACGATACATAACTAATAAGGACGAAGAGTATTTGTTCTTCAATAACAACAATTAACACTTTGGCTGCGGCGCTTACATTATATCAGGTAATTATCGCGAGAAGCTGCCTAGATTGGAGCTCTTTTTTTTGTACACTGAAGATGCGTCGACTATTCACATAAATATTGCATTTTTTAGCATCAGTGCATCCACGAATACACAAAGTTAATGTAAAAAAAAGTTTGAATATATCGTGTAGATAATATATGTACATATTTGCCAAAAAATATCAAAAGTTTTTACACTCTTTGCTATTTTTTATTTCCACGTATAAAATTCATAAAAGCCTGTTATCAACTTTATGAATCACATTTCAGTTCTTTTAGAGCTAAGTGGCAAAAACTTTACGAAAACAAACTTCTAATATAAGTACAAATAAGAAAAAGTATCATATAATTATATTACAGTGCACACTTAATCGAACACAGTTGTCTTGTATGGCTGAAAGCTCGAACAGAAAATAATTACAAAGCACTCGTGTACGCCCGCATGCGCCGAGCGTTCGTAGCTACGCGGCCTGGATGTAGAACCGCACTGCAGTTTCAATGCTGCACAATTGCTAAATATTCCCCTTTCCTGTAGCCAGTCGCAAGGCTGGCTAGTCTTTAACATGAATTTCCTATTTTTATCATTTTTACAGGTGCTGTTATGTTCCAGTATTATATAAAAATAGTACCAACAATGTATGTGAAATTAGATAAAACTGTTTTGTATACCAATCAGTTTTCAGTAACTAGACACCAGAAATCTGTATCAAATATTAACACAGAATCAGGGATGCCAGGCGCTTTCTTTAGCTATGAGTTATCTCCACTTATGGTTAAATATACAGAAAAAGAAAGGCAAGTAATTGGGTCCAAAATTTTATTTATTTTATATAATGTTACACACAAGAAAAATATAGTTTTTTTTTTCTATTTCAGGTCCATAGGTCATCTTGCAACAAATATTTGTGCAATAGTTGGTGGTGTTTTCACAGTAGCAGGCATTTTTGATACACTGTTATACCATTCTCTTAAAGCATTTCAAAACAAAGTTGTCCTTGGTAAAGCTGGATAATACTACTTCATGCAGTTTTCAAATATGAATTAAAATCCATAACATTACATTTAGCTACATTGTTACAAAATTCTGTATCTGTACTTTCGACTAAAGCTGTAATTGGAACATAGTTTTCTTTTGTTGGATCATACTGTACTCTTCCTAACTTTTCCAAGAACATGTGCCTTTGTTTTACCCTAAAATTTCTAGACAGTAAAACACGTGGAAATTTCAGAATAATTTTGTGAGGTATTTTCATTATATTGTGAATGTAATTAAATCTTTCTAATAATGTTTTTTGATCTGAAACAATAATTTTTCTATTAGCAATTAAGTTTAAATATAATTATGTATTTAAAGATATAGTAATAATATATGTAAATAAAGGACACAAAAATGTTTTAATCCCTGCATACAACCAAATTACATCGGTAACACAAATTACATTTACAATCTACATTGATTGATATAGCACTATATCTCCTAATCTTAAAAAAACAAAAAGTCCTTTGTTTAAAAAATGCTGTTTATTAATAAGTCACAGTAGGGAACAAGCTACCAATAACATGATATTGAAAATAGACTAGGGAGAATATTAAATATAAATAATATTAAGTTAATAATATATATGTACTACTAAACAAAACATGCGATTTTTTAGCTCCCCTTCAGTATTTTTTAGACAATAATGACAAATTATTCTAGTTTAAAATTCCATTTCCAGAAAAAAATTATTTATCTCCATAAATACAATTATGTAAGCTTAGTTATTTGTCTGTGTGGTGATAATCTGTACTTACTTAACATTAACAACTTGGGGGTTGCCAGGAGCAATTTTTTCCTTTCTTCATCTTCAAATCCCATTTCCTCCTTCATTACAAATAAATTAGTTTTAACATGGTGCAGATTGTAAGTTATTAACTTTGGTTGTTTGCTTGCTAGCAATCTCACTTCATTTCCATTTAAAAGCAATTGTTCTTGAAAATATCCCAACCTTCTGTCAATCCTGGTAGTACTGTAAAAGAGTCAATAAATGTTATTGACGAATAATTACTTTATAAAAATTATATATTTTATGTTAGATATGTTACTTACCTTAACATTAACCAAAATGGATTCTTTGTTATAATTAGCTTAATCTGTTCAGTACTGAAGCGTTTTGATTCTAAGTAATTGATACGTACTGTGAGATCTTCAATTGATTCACGTAATATCATAGGATTTTTAGTAATGAAAGTACCTAAATTATCTGCCTCAACATAATCTTTAAGGAAAAGAATGTGATTTCTTATATTTTCGGCAAAATCTAACTTTAATATCTTTTCAACAATATAGGGTTTTTTCTCTATTTTACTTAAGTTTACATTCAAGTGCACAAGATTTTGTAACATCTCAGAACGATTTACATATGCCGCTAAATTAAACGACTGTGGAAAATATGGATTCACTGAAGATAAGTCCTCTGTTACTTTGTTTAAGGGATCTTCATTATGTTCTATTTTGATGATACTTTTATCGTTTGACGCAATACTGCTACTGACACACCGTTTTATATAAGTAAGATTTAAGGGAATCCTTGCTAAAAGTTTCTGACTCATTATGATCGGTTTTTGCAATGTTATTGCATATTAATATTTTTAATTCCATACAACAGTTAATACAGCACAAATATACACACGATATCCACAGTTTCTGGATTAATGTATTACATATTTTTGGTAAATATTTTACTTGTATATTGCTATCACGTAAATATTGATATTTCTGATCATTAAATATATGCCACTTTTAGTAAAGACAATAACAAATTTCAAGCACAAAATATTTTATGAGCTTTGTTTCAGATTTACCTAAAAGGTATAATTTGTTTTACATTTCCCTTTAGGTTAGGAAAAGCTAATTAACTTGACAGCTTGATACTTATACAATAAATCCGTTGTCAGTGCTTTGATTCTTTGACGATGCTGTCCACAGATATATAATTTTGCACGAGGGTTGAGCCACTGTCAAAAAATAAATATCCCAGTATACCTTTACCCACTGAGTAATACGCCAAAAATGTAATAAGAAATAGGCCTATGGATGGATGGAAGAATACGCCAAATATACTTTAAATAACATTCTACAGAATAAATTTATGATATGTACTACTAGTTTACCACAGTAATATAAATGTACTCTATGTTATTGTAAAATACTAAACGTGTATTAAAAAAACAAATATATCTGTTACATTTTAGGCATCTTTAATATAATAGAAAAATAGTTAAGCCCATTATATTAAAAGTTTATGCCGCTTATTCACATCACATGATCAGAAATTAGGGCTGCATTGCAAATAGATAATCAGTAAATTTCTCTTTTGACTAAATGTGCAATATATTGAGCCGGATTTTTGTAGTACAACAAAGTTTAATTATAACACTTACTAAACTAGCTATACAGCGGTGAATAATTGTTAATCAGCTGGTTAAATGAATTGCCAATTTTTATTTCCTTAATTTTTATCAAATGAAATTTTGTACACTCTCTTCATTTACGTAATTAAATATTTTACATGGATGGGAATTTGGTTTACCAACCTATATACATACAGGTATATATATTTATATATTTTGACTTGGTTTATTAGAAACACCCAAAACATTTATTAGCATTAGCCATGTATAATTGACATTCATACAATTGTACTCTCTACTCGTATATAATACACATGTAATATTTGTAGCATAAAGAGCGTTTGAAATTATTGCGTGGTCTAAGCTTGAAATTAATAACTTAGGTACTGAATGATTTGCTAGCTTGCTGAGTGTTTACCGCTCTAAAAATATTTATTGTACAATTTTGACATCACAGTTTTTTCACGAGTATTATAATTTATAATGTTGAACTAACGTTGAACTTAACACGAGAAATTAATAAAGTGACAGGTAATGTAGACGTAGCTGACATTCCGAAAATTACCTTCCGCGTCCCCCTATTGAAATAATTATGTCATAGTCATATGTCATTCACAACGTGCAATCGTGTTTCAATAAGTGTAACATTCACTTTTCTTCCGTTGAGATACAGAACGTTGAGAGGAACAACTTATTTTCATATCTTTGCTCCTTGAGGTACAGTATAACGTTAATTAAACGATAATTCTGTTCACCTAAACTTATCGTACATTTTTTTTATATTTACGATTCAGTTAAAAGTTCAAAAGTTACAATTCACTTTCACATTCCTTTATATATCCTTATTGTTCCATATGGATTCATTAATTATTTCCTCTTTTTTCCATATCATGGAAGCTTTGCTTACTACCTTGAATAACATATTTAATCAATAACACGGTACTTTATTACGAAATAATTAAATTTATGTCCATATACCCATAACATAAGTACTTACACACAAGGTATATTCGTGTAAATTTCATTGTATTGATTACATATAGTACAATACATATATAGTTACATAGTTTGTAGTGTTATTTTGTGCATTTTTAGAAAACAAATCATAAATTATTATTGGGAATCGTTTTAGAAAATTTACGTAGCTAATAGTATTAAATAATTAAAAATCTGTTTTATTTATTAAGTGACAACATTTCTTTTGCTTATTTTATGTTTTATGAATTTATTAATAATTCTTGTAAATAGAAGGGATATTAGAGGAAGATATTTGAGGTTCATGATGCAAAATAAATTAAGCATACAAAGTCTACCATAAGTGAGAAGTGCAGCTAAATGCCTGCTTGCTTAATTGGTTATAGGATACTTACAATTATTAATTTTATAAATTTCATAAATTCTATAAATAAAACTTTGTGATAAAATGGTTGCACAAAAGTGTTATAATTTATTTGTTTTAAGTCTTTTTTTTTGGTATACCAGTACAGTTATAATAATAAAGTATTTTTATTGTTTGCCCTCTCATTTTTAAATTCACAGACAAAATTGTATGCTAAGTCACTTCCACAAATAAGATAAATGCAGAGGCACTTAATTAATATATTAAAATCCATGAAGCCATTTAGCCATATGGAAAAGATTATCTTCCTTCTGCAGTCAAATAGTTATTTTACATTAAACAAAAATAATATTATTACAAAAAAATCCTTAGCAATTTAATACTAATACTATGTTCTATCTGCTCAGGTCCTGTTCAGCACAATGGATACTACTATGACTGGAAATGAAATAAGAAAGAAGTTTATTGATTTTTTTATTGATAAAGGGCATAGATATGTTCATTCATCGTCTACTATTCCATTAGATGATCCAACTCTACTTTTTACAAATGCTGGCATGAATCAATTTAAACCCATTTTTTTGGGTTCTGTTGATCCTAGTTCTGATATGGCTCAATATGTGAGAGTTGTAAACACTCAAAAATGTATTAGAGCTGGTGGTAAACATAATGATTTAGATGATGTTGGTAAAGATGTGTACCATCACACATTTTTTGAAATGATGGGTAATTGGTCGTTCGGAGACTACTTTAAAAAAGAAATATGTGCATGGGCTTGGGAACTTTTGACTGAGGTGTATAAGTTATCACCTGATCGATTGTATGTTACTTACTTTGGAGGTGATGCTGCATCAGGGCTTGAACCAGACTTAGATTGTAAAAATATTTGGATGAATCTAGGCATTTTAGAATCTCATATCTTGCCTGGAAATATGAAAGATAATTTCTGGGAGATGGGAGAAACAGGTCCATGTGGACCATGTTCAGAATTACATTATGATAGACTTGGAGGGAGGAATGCAGCACATCTTGTTAATATGGATGATCCTGATGTCTTAGAAATATGGAACCTTGTGTTTATACAGTATAATAGGGAATCAGGTGGATCATTAAAATTGCTGCCTAAAAAACATATTGATTGTGGTTTAGGCCTTGAGAGACTAGTTTCCGTTATACAAAACAAAAAAGCCAACTATGATACAGATTTCTTTATGCCAATATTTAAGGCAATTGAAGAAGGCACTAAAACGAGACCATACTCTGGGAAGGTAGGTCAAGATGATGTTGATGGTATTGACATGGCTTATCGTGTATTAGCTGATCATGCCAGGACACTAACAATTGCTTTATCCGATGGTGGATACCCTGATAACACTGGCAGGGGATATGTTCTAAGAAGAATTTTAAGAAGAGCTGTACGTTACGCTTCTGAAAAACTCAATGCTAAGCCAGGATTTTTTGGATCTTTAGTTCATAAGGTAGTGGAATTACTTGGAAACGTATTCCCTGAAATAAATAAAGATCCGGAATCCATCATTCAAATAATTAATGAAGAAGAAATTCAATTCCTCAAAACACTTACTCGAGGCCGAAATTTGCTTAATAGAACTATAGAAAAATTGTCCGACACCAAAATTGTCCCTGGTGATGTGGCTTGGAGGATGTATGACACATATGGCTTCCCGATTGATTTGACACAATTAATGTGTGAAGAGAAAGGTCTTTCTATTGACATGGATGCTTATGAAAAAGCAAAAAAAGAATCCCAATTATGTTCGCAAGGGAAATCTTCAGCACAAGAAGATCTCTTGGCTTTAGATGTCCACGCTATTAGTTACTTACAAGATAATGGCTTTCCTGCGACTGATGATTCGCCTAAATACAATTATGTTCCATCCTCAAAAGATAAGGACGCTGAATATACTTTCGGAGAATGCACTGCTAAAATTATCGCTTTACGAAGAGATAAACAATTCGTTGACGAAATTACATCTGGGCAAGAATGTGGTGTAATATTAGACCGCACTAGCTTTTATGCCGAACAAGGTGGTCAAATATTTGACGAGGGATATATGGTTAAAACTGATGATGACAGTGTGGAATTTACTGTGAAAAATGTGCAAGTCAAGGGTGGCTATGTTTTGCATACTGGCAAAGTCGAAGGGACTATGAGAGTAGGCGATTCGTTAGCCCTTCATATTGATACCGAAAGGCGAAGACTTGTTATGAATAATCACACAGGTACGCACATTTTAAATAATGTATTACGCAAGGTTCTTGGCAATGATTCAGATCAACGTGGTTCCTTGGTTATGCCAGATCGTCTCAGATTTGATTTCACTAACAAAGGTCCCATGACAACTCAACAAATAAAAGAAGCAGAAGATCAAATCAAACGTATAATTAATGATAACAAAAGTGTCTACGCTAAGCACACAAATTTGAGTGATGCGAAAAAAATTAAGGGTCTTAGAGCAATGTTTGATGAACATTATCCTGATCCAGTTCGTGTAGTATCGGTCGGTATACCAGTAGAAGAACTGGAAAAAAATCCAGATGGCCCTTCAGGATTTGAAACTTCCGTCGAATTTTGTGGTGGGTCGCATTTGCACCAAACTGGTCACATAGGAGAATATGTGATTGTGAGTGAAGAGGGAATTGCGAAGGGTATACGTAGAATTGTAGCACTGACAGGACCAGAAGCTACAAAAGCTTTAAACAAATTGAGTATTTTGGAGAACGAAGTTAACAATATTGCAAACTATATCAAAGAGCAGGGAGATGGTCTGAGCCAAAAAGACACCGTCAAAAAAATTGTTGATCTTACAAATGAAATATCTCAAGCCCAAATATCTTATTGGAAAAAAGACGAATTGAGGAATATGCTCAAAAATCT
>DWON01000230.1:0-39010 GCA_018251015.1 Phocides pigmalion okeechobee | reverse complement strand
GCTTCTGTCCATACAACGTAGTCCTATAACGTAGAAAAAAGATCTTTAGATATTCATAAAGACAGATTATAGAGTAAAATATATATAATATATAAAAAAATAATTATTATTATAACATACATTCACTAGACTATACTTTGATATATAAATTTTGAGTTATTTATGAAATATGTATAATTTATCTTCTGATTATGTTCTGACTTCATAAGAAGAATGTCATAAAATTTTTGAAAATACATTTTGGACAAATAATATTTTGAAGAAAGAAAGATATGAATGGTACGATATAGAAGAACGAATATAGAATAACACATAATTATACGAAAGAATACAATATATTATGTGATACACAAAAGCATTCGCTATAGTTTTACATAACAACTGTTCAGACGCTTACATAAATATCGTGAATATTGATTATTTTGGATTCAGAAATATGATTTCGTTATTACAGAACAATACAATATTTTATCTTATGTTGACTCTACTTACTTCGTTTTCCATCTGTGACGATTTGCTGACAGTCTCTCACGGCCGGCGTGAGGCCGCATTTCCATAGCGCTCCCGACTTGGTCGTGTTTGGTTGTAAATTTTGCCCTAAAGGTGCGCCTACAAGTAACCTGAAAAGATAAAAATTAACATTAAAATCAATTATTATTATATATACAATTATTTTTTATTTTATAGAAACATCAGTTTTCTTCTACATGTTCAAGATTAGCATGGTTCTGACAGTACTTTGATAAAATTTTGTAGGGTGTAGCTAGCCAGTTCTCTCACATAAGGAACTTACTCCACAACACAATTGTCATCTACTTCAAGTGGGTATACTGTTCAATATTGAGTTCGTAATAAATGTCTGTGGACGACAATTATCTGTAGGGAAAGATGAATCAAGTAACGAGAAAAAGACCGTGATTTCGTCCATCAGTTCCATTTTATAGTGTCGTATCAAGGAACTAGTCCTAGTGTTATGATTTCGGTGTCTCACACGGTGGGTCACCGATTCGAACTCGTAGTATGGAACTCTAATTTCTCAAAATTTTGTGCATATAAGTAATTCTTTACTACTTGCTTTAAAGATATAGAAACTTGCACGTCTGAGTTTTTGCCATATATTTCTCTACGGCGTGTAAAGTACCTATTTTAAGGATATAGAAATAAATTAAAAGGAAATTTACTCGGCTGAGTGTTTTATATATAGTTCTCGAGGATGTGTAAAGTCCACCAATATAACTGAAGCTCCTTTTCATTCTGAGAGAAAATTCGTGAAGAGCATTGGGAGAGTAACGATTTTATAAAAAATGAAATAAATAAAAAAATTCAAAGACGTATAAAGTTTCGAAACTAAAGTCTAATGTCTAACTGTTAGTCGTATGAAATTTAATGATAGATATAAACAGCAGCGTAGCATAACGAAATACCCATTAAGTTGTAATTGCAGACGAATCATTACATCATTATGTCTATAATGATAAATAATGATACGGAATTATACGGACGCAGTTGCTAAGCGGACACCGTGTTACATGAAAATAATCAGTTGTTTTGTATGCGAGTCAAATTGTTAGTTTTTGGATTTATTAGATAAGCCAACTCATGTTTAATCATCAATTAGGATTACATTTTTACATATTATCTAGGATAATATTACGAAACGCAAAATAATGTATTTATGGATAAACGAGTAGGTATGTTATATGTGTGTGTAAAGAGTAGCAAATGAGCATACAGCCCACCAGATGTTAGATAATCGCTGCAACCCGTGTACATCCACATACAATTTCAAACAGGCTCTACAAATCTGACCCTGCACGTAGATGCGTTGCTAATCCTGGGGACTGAGATGGTCGCTTCGCTTGTAAGTGGGGCCGGTAACCGCACGTCTCCAATCGGTGCGGCGGTGGGACCACACCGGTAGAACTATAGTTCTATCAACTGCCAAAATAAATCTAAGAATATCTATTTAAAATAAAAAAGATGATTATATTTATATATAATTTTCATAATAAGTTGATTACTGTAATACCATTGACCACTACCTTCTACGTATTCTAGGTATACGTTAATTAAAGGTAGCCCTCACCCACTGATTAAGTCGGGGAGCACACCAACTTAACAGAAGGATAGCAATCCTTGAGGTTAGGCCTGGGTCAACAGGTTATCCTCGAGACTCGTAATCACGCGTTCAAAGAGGCTGGGACGTCCCTTGACGATGATAATGGTGTCTATATATTTAATCATAATTTAAATACCTACACTTAAAAAGAGGATGTTTACTAAAGGCTTAATTTACGGGAGGTCTATACAGTCATATTTTATAGTAATATATACATAGCTATCGCGGCGTTTAGATATATTGTTAAGTTTCCATCACATTTCCAGTTAATAATACAATGATCAATAAATGTTTATAAAACAAGATTACGAGAATGAACTTGTACATACGTAGATAAGTACTGGTTAACATATTGGCGTTCCAAACATATGTAAGGATATCATATTTTTGTATACGCATTTTAAACTTATTTTTAATTACACAGGTAACAATGATACTACAAATAAAAACTGTTACTCAAACAGATTTAGTCGGTATTCACACCGTTTTGATAAAATATTTTATGATATAATTATATATTACATGGGAGGTGTCATGACTTCAATTCCACAATATACAATTTTAATTTAATTGCTCATTATTCGGAATACAAATGGATGTCCAAGTATGGTAGTCGGAGGATTAATGACAAAGGTATGTGCGCCGGTTTCAATTAACCCCACCAGTAGATATAGTTCAATTAAGCTAGGACAATTAATTGCATAGCGGTGTCCATGAACTATTCTGTATATTCATTCATTAACTACTATCACGATATTCATTTGGATTATGTTTACAATTCAAATCATTTTGACAGGCGGATAAAATATTATTTCAATTTCGGCTTAGATTACACAATACAACATATCATTAGAGTTAAGTAAACAAATTATCGGAACACTATATAAATATGTCGCAAAAATATAGCTTACCGGTCCACAAACATAAGTACTATATACCTACAAAAAACAAGAAATATATATATATATCTACCATGTATGTATATTTCATTTACAATATTTTCTAGAAATATTTAAAGATTTGTAAATGATAATGTATCTAAAAGAAATCAAGGGTGCTGCAAGAAAAGAAGCAGCAGGTTATGAATAAATTAAAAAAAACCTACAAGAAACAAGCTCCTTATGGATGTCGGTTAAAATCAAATCAAATCTAAGAATGACTTTCTTGTTCACTCATGTATTAAATTTTCGTAGATTTCATTCTCTTTTAAATTGATCAATTAATCGTCAAATTACTTAGTAATACGATACGATTATGAAGATAGTCGATCCATCTATCATGGTGTAACGAATCGATTACACGCGCACGCGGCTCTTCCATCATTCGATGCCAAATAACCCATTCCGTACATATTCAATTTAACATTGGTTACGGGAATGGCGGGTCCTATGATTGTATGACCATCTATATGCCTCATGCATTTAAATTATCATAAATCACATCAAACGTCACCGCCCGCGTTTCCCATTTAATGTTCACTGGACTAATATATTTTTTTTGTGATGGAAGTAGCATACGGGTACGCAGTCTATCCTTGAGTGAACACGGATATCTTTAGATATTTGCACACAATTTTAATCTGACAGGAGTTTTTTGAAGCCCGAAAATATGCATTTCTTTATGTTATAATATTTAGTTCATTCGGGCATTTACTTTACCTGATGTCAATTGACCCCTGAGGATTAAGTTGGTCATCACCAAATATTATCCATCCCTAAAACTTTCTTTGTATAAGAATTACACTGCTGCTATAAAGTAGAAATAGTTGTACTGTGTATGTCTGTGATGAAGTCAATTAACCCTTTGTTGAGTTCATTTAGAAAAATTTAAACGGTCAAAATTACGTCGGAAGTGACGTTGTCTACACGTACTCGTACGTCGGCGCACGTTATTGTATTTCATGGTTATCATTATCACGCTGCCATTGTCCGTGATCTCTGAATTCGACGTAAACAAGAACCCTACAACACCCACACTCGGAAAAGGTTAACGACTTTCTGTATTATAGGGATAAACGTGAAAGAAAGAACAGAGATACAATTAAGACGCCATTGTTTTGCCGGGCGTTGCAACATTTCTTATCTAAACATTTTGGAAGCGGGTCCCGTAAGCCGCGTTCTAAATTCGTGTTAAACAAATAGAACTACAGAGGAGCTTTACGGAGAACGTTTTGATTACTCCCGAAAGCGTGGGACGAGACTGACGGTTAATTTTTGAAACTGCAACAGGCAATCGGTCAGACCCTCATGACCAATTTACTATACAAAGGGTTTCATTACAGTGCAACGGTGTTCGCCCACATTGTGCCGATCGATCTTGCCCTCATCGGAGCTACACGAAGCGCCTACGCCTCTTCCGAGAATAGTATTCCATAGAACTAATACGGGAATGATATAGTAATGTTTTGTGCAATGTTACTGTGTCATCGCAAAAGTTACTCGATCTTTCCATTAAGCACCGTAATGCAAACATCGTATTAACCACTCCTACCCGGCGTCTCGTATATCGCATCCTTGGGCCTCGCCCCTTAAACAACGATAAATTCCCATCAATACGCCATTCATTCGACATCGACCGATATCACCGCCATATTGTACTGCCATTTAGATAACTTTTACAATAAAAATGCATTTTGTAAACACACATCAATCACGAACTTCCAAAATTGTGTTTTAAAGTAAACAATAAATTAGATACATGACTTAATTAATCAGGACTAATATCTAAAATTTGATGATGATAAAGAAATATTCCGTTCGTTCCGCTGGATACGCGTTTTCTCTGAGGACATGAGGCATAAATGCGCATCATAGAAACCTAGATTTTAGAGGTAAGTGGTTACTGCCGTCTACTGCCTTATGTAATGAAACCCACATAACATTGAAGTTCCGCTTGAGTTTGATCACAGACGCATTATTGTCCCTAAGGACTGAAATAAAAATGCTGGCACACTTTGTGTTAGAGTTTTTTCCTTCAAATCTGAACACAGTAACGCATAAATACGTGTGATCGAGTTGCTTCCAAAGTCGGACTTTTCGTGGTTCCATTCCGTGGTTTGATAGATTTCACACAAATTTGCAAATCTTAAAGAGAACATTTACGTATGTCCTTATAGCTCGTGTTACCAAAAGAGCTCAGGCGACCTAGCGTTGAAGGGACGATACGGAGGTTCCCGGGGTAAGAGGCGGTTGAAGAAGGAGTTCGACCCATTTTATTAGGGCGATCACGGATAGGACACTGTGAATGGGCATATGCACCGGAAAGTGTGGAGGGAGTCAACGAACCTTCGTCCAAAGAGGCGTCGTGCTGGAGAATATAATTCGCGCTCGTTCAGAAATTCTGTTATACTTAATAAGCACAGAATTAGGCAAGAGAGGTTTTTAATAGGTGCAAATACGACATAACCCGGTATCGCTCCCACAGTACCTAGCAGCTTTTAAAGGATTTCCCTCGCGAGAAACAAAAGCATATTTAAGATTTTTCCTTTGCCGGTTTTGTTAATACTATAAATGTAGCGATGAACCAGTTGCGAGTTTAAAGTAGCAATCTTCAATTCATTCATAACGTCTTCATAATCAAAGCTGCTAGATGTGCTGTGTAAAGCAATGATTTATAGAACAGACTATTAGATTAAGTCAATTGGAGAGATCAAAGAGCGGCCGTCGACCACGTCGGAACATGGAGATGGAACGAGCAGATTGTACTGGATACCTACACGTAGGATACTCACGATACGCGCCCACACGTACTTCTGTCTAAATATTTTGATAATAGCTGTCATATTTGCGAGATTCGTAAGATGGACATGATTACTGGCTGTTTTTATTTTTCTTAATAGATACCGCGTTGTTTTTGTTTTCTTATCAGTCAATAGCATAAAACAAATTCGGATTCCGTCTTAATTTGTTTCTCCATTTACGTCTTCTACACGACGCAATGTATTTTGATAAAGATTTTCACTTATAAAAAGACCTATTAAGTATAAAACCTTAAAGGTAAGTACAGCACACAGTTCAAAACATTTTAATGCGTTTTCAATCCATACATATCCGGTCGGGGATCAAATTTCAAACTACCTGTCATAAAACATCCTTGATTAAGAAAGCAGTGTTTTTACAAATTACTATTAACTAGCCGTGGCAAGAAGCGGTATTAAGAATAACAATAAATGAAAAACTATAATGGCACATTAATCTCAGGTTTTAGTTTATTTTTATTACATTGCTAATGAAAGTATAATTAGTGAGAGGAACATTGTGGCCGGAAGCTCATTATTACTTAAGTAGTACTTTATAATCATCGCCATCTTAAATGATAACTTTGATATATTTTGAACAACAGTTATTTCTGCAAGCATTTTCTACCGGTCATCTTTAGCCAAAATGGGGCTTTAGCAGATAGCCGAACATTTGACATTAAGTATACTTAGCATATAATGAAATAAAGCAATTGATTTTAAATCTGTTATTTAATTTCGTATTCAGGCTTCAAATTTATAATATTCTTTTTTTGCGTGGGAAGTTCAAAAATCGCTGCTGAAGCCTTCTGGTCCATCTTTGTTAAAAATGCAAATCTATAAAAGATTTTGATAGAAATTTCAGTGACGTTCAAATGTTTACTTTAAGCGTTATTTAGCTTAGTACTAATTACATGGGATGACATTTTTGTTTCAAATATTACTATTTTTATATTGCAACAGCGTTCACATATTTACAATTTCCAATCAATACGTAATAAGTGCTTTAGTGTGGTTAGTGTGGTATGTACGTAATTTGAAACTTTCTTGTACAAAAACATGTTTTCCCTAAGGAAATAAAACGAGTTGAGTACCTACCTGCTGCCTACTGCAAGCAATTAATACTTACATCCTACGCAAGTATTTGTTTTCTACACGTTTTGTAGTTAACTAATCAAATAATTATTTTAAGCTTCAATTCTTAAAGCTAATAGTTTAGTTCATATTTTCAATTTTCATGACGCTGAAGTTTCTAGACTTAATCTCGGATAACTTTGTCATTTTAAACGATTTAAGAGGGTAGGCATATGATTATCACAAGTATACGTTGTAGCAACTGCATTACTAGGAGGTCGTAGTTCGATTTGGAGTCAGGAAGACATCTATCTAAACGATGAATACAGCCGTTCTGTTTGTGTACACGACTTTATATTTGTATGGTGTCGCTATGCCACAGCGTAATCCTTGTGTAAATCTGTGAATACAGAAAATTCGTATAAGAATATAGTTTACTCGTATTTTGTACCAATAAATGTCTAATTGCGTAACATAACATAAGTAGATTAAAATCATAAAATATCTACGTAGTCATACCATTGAAATAAACTTCGAATAACTTTGGTTTGGAGACGACTGTGAGAGTGCTTAGCGTTAAGCCGAATAAGTCAATTGTTAACTGTTAAACAAATTGAAGAGAATACATTGAATTGTTTTCTTAATCGCTCTCCAAGTCTCTATGGGAGAGCATAAATATTATGCTTGGGGAAGTTATGCGTGATGGCGGCGACCGTCGTTCGTCGTCGGTGGTCTGTTGTCCACCGCAAACATCGGCCCCACCATTGTCCAAGTTTACTGTCGTAAGTAGCTAAGGCATTCTCGGACTATTACTGTCGGAATATTCAGGCTCCGGGCCGTTTAGGTCAACATCAAAAATTATTTCTACAAGTAAAGCCAAAAAATTACCTCATCAATCGATAGTGATTACCTTGAACATAACACGTGGTAAAGATTGCAATTAAGGTATTTTCAATTAATTAATCACAATCGTTTTACAATAAAGAATCTGTGTACGAGTTTTATGTTTTATTTATGTTAATGAAACCACAAGCATTTTAACAAACAGCACAGGAATGTAATTGCGACTAATATGACCATTTCCCAGAAAGCAGATGAACGAGTCTCGCCGTGTGTGGCGCAAATTGTATGGAAATAAGCCGACAACATGCACATTCGTCCAAAGCCAGACAATATTGTCTGCATACTACAAATTGCGTAAAACTCGTGCATTATTCAATTTTGTCTTGAAATTAAATTTCTTTCAGTGCCTTTTATATTTCTACGCGTTTCTAAAGCAGACGTGAATGCTGCAAACTAAATATCTATAGAGATTTTAAAGAGATCAGTTTGATCTCTCTAAATCAGTTGAAACTGATAAAGTTATGTCGTTCATCTTTTTATTTTTCTCTTAAAAATAAGTGATTAATTCAATTCTTTAATTGAAATTTGAATAAAGTTGTTTCTTGTGCTCAATAATGCTTTATTATGTAGAAAGCTTTATTTATAAGAGGAAATGTTTTTCAATAAGACAATCCTACAAGACAATACCATAAACCACTCAATTAACTGTGTCCATAATTACCCCACAAGAACCGCTTCGTGACCGACGCTACAAATCCTGTCACCGATGGTTTAACGTTTCGAGATTTTAAAGGGCCGAGAAACCAAACATGCCAAATAACAATGAACTCTGAAGGGAAACAATAGGGAGTCCTATCATTTGTCTCATTCTAAGATGACACCTTGAGGCCACGAATCCATTATGCATCATCTTCTGTGACATTTAGAATTTATTATCGGTGTCCGTATGATGGAGTAGGTGTAGTAATACGAGTTGGTCTGCAAAAACAAATGCATTAGAATGCGTTAGAACATTTTAATACGATAATCAGCCATTTATGATTTAAAGTAACCTAACACTCCTGTTTTGTTTAAAACCACATAATACATTATTTTGAAAAACGGCCTATTTATAATATTACCTCTTTAACTAAAGGACGTAATAATTTTGAAGATATTTTTATTTCATTTGTATTATATACAATTCTTGCAAATATTTATATTCATTTTCGTTTATAAGTGATACAACGTGTCTTAGTACAACAATATATAACGTATTTTAATTTATTTATTTATCGTATAAAATGGACGGAAATATAGACTAATGAAATGCAACATATATATAGCTACATATATAAGTGTGCTTATATATAGTATATTAACTTGGCATGTACAAATAGAACAATAGAAGATAGATAACGACAAATACATAGAAAAATATTCGAGTCAAATAAAGCTGTAGATTTCGTACCATTAAATTAAGTATAAACATACTTATATTTGTATGTGTGTGTGTATATATGTACAATGGAAGTATCGTTTAATAAGAAGGGGTCCCGAAAACATCTCGTAGTCCGATCTCTCATTAGCTGGCGTCAGAGATAGGCGAGTTCGTGACTGTATATTCTCGCACTCTTAACTTTTTTATATTATTTTAGTAGGATGTTTGTTATTATTGACATATTAAAGGCTGTAAACAATTCATATCATCATTCATGAGGTGTACAACTAGATATAGTTGAGATATATTTGTATTTCTTTACCACAGGCTAAGATATCTTCTACTTATGATCTATAATAATTATGTTCCGAATATATATATAAATTTTGTATTACTATCAATCTGAATAAGAATTTCATACACGCTGATTTCTATTAAGAGTAAAATGAATATTTAAAAAATAAATAAAATATATATTGTAAACAAACAATGAATGAAGATGTCTCAGCGACAATTGCATGTTTTGCCATGCACGTTGCTTCACGATGTCTTGTTCGAATTCAATTGAGTAATTTCAACACTTTCCTTCTGACATATGTAAGTGGTACTAAGTACATGAAGACATGAGCGGTGTTTTTGTATACATCTATTTTATGTAAGAGAAGATACGAAACAAGTTGTAGGGAAACTTACATGTTTTTAACAACGAGTCAGTTCTTCGAATGCTATAAAGGTTGTCTTTCACGTTGAATAAATAACTTATAACAATGTTCTTCGAAGAGAAACAAATTGAAAATGTCTTCTGGGCGTCGGGTGGGAGTGTAAAACAAAGAAAATAAACGTTACACGGTAAGATGTGGTCGGCGGCCGCTACCGAGTTCATCCGGCTTTCACACGCAACCGTTTGCAAAATCGGAATACTTTATAGCAGACAATGTAACGAAAATTGCGTGTTCACTATCTTAACGCGACGCTTCTATTCATGCATAATATTAAAGTAGTATAAACAATTTACAATAATATATGAGAATAAATGAGAATATAAGCGTTAGTTTTTCAAAATCTTAAATCTAAAAACTGTCCATAGGGCCGTATCAAGGTTAGCTATATATATATATATTAGCTAGTTAGGAACTACCTTAACGTGCCTTCCAAAGTACAGCAGCGTGCATAAAACTTTGCCACCAGTGGTTGCCCGTTGACTTCCTAACCGCACCCGACGTTGCTTAAGTTTATTTATCCTTTACGATTAATAGAACCCATTTAAAAGAACACGCACCTTTGAAGATGTTAAAGATATTTTTCGTCGATATTAAAAGAAGTAACAATAAAATTATAATCTTATTTTCAGTATCTACTTGTACTTATTCAAAGTATTTTGTTACGTAAACATTAAAGAAAACCATGATGGTATTAAGTAGTAATCTAGTATTGATTCCTTCGTCAATTACTCTCGGTAAACTCAGTGTAAGCTATAAATGGGTACAAAATCTTTAATCAAATTAAAAACCGGTTACAATAAATCAGACAAGCGCGATGTTGTAGGGCATTGGGAAGCACTGAACTGATTATCTGGAACCAGTCCTATCTCACATTTAAGTTGTAAATATCGATCCCAATGGGTGCCTTAAGTCTGATTATGGCATTTTCTATGCAAAAATAGTAAGCAATAAGTCATACTGAGGTATTATTAAATTATAAAAATTGTCAAATGCGTATCTAACGTCTCATAACCAAGACATCCATAGTCAGAAAGTAAATTAAACAAAAATATCTTACATCAGAAAAACGATAAAATATCTTATTTAAAGTTTGTGTTAATTTATCCTGTCATAAAATTTTCAGAATTTCTCAACTTTTATTTTAAAAGTTAAGGGAAGGGAGGGACATAATTTTGATAACTTTCCACCACAAACCTCAAATACTACTATGCCTATGTACTGTTTTTTTTCATTCCTTTATTACACGAATGAAATGCCGTCTTCAAGTCTTTATATTTCATGATTAAAGTACATCAATATAGAGCAGTTTGCAAAACACATCTGTCTTCTACGATTTGTCTATGAAGGGTAAGAGTTTCCAAATTTAAATTGTTGCGACATACGGACAAATGAATAGACAGACAAGGACAGACGAACACACGAACAGATACAGAAACCGAGCAAGGTTTAATAAATTAGGAGGCAATATGCAGTGGTACGCGGGAAGCTTCGCCAAGCTATCGCAAACCGGTTTGTATGCGTGAATTATAGATATCAACCTCAAAGTGTGGGTGGCACTGTCGAGTTCTAACTAAGCTGAGACGCTTTCTAAACAAAATTAGGTTTATTAAATAGTTTCACATAACAAATATTAAATACAACGCACAGTTGATAACCAAAAGGTTTGCTACAGAAAAGGAAAATCAGCACGCAGTTAAGCATGTTACCATCATTACAAAGTACCCATAAAAATGTTAGATGTTGTTTAATAAAAAAGCGTTGCTAAAAATCCAAGGTGAAGTGCCTTGTGTGCGGTTAAATGATGTATCTTTTTAATTTAAATATTACTATACATATATAGAGTGAAATACAATATAGGACAGTCATGTACGCATGCTAGATATCTTATATATAGTGCTGAAAAATATGTGCGGATTAGAAATTACTAAAGACTTGCTTTAACACTTTCCCTGCGGAGTACGACAATGCTGTGTATTGCGCGGTGTAACGCGCTTGAACACACCTGTCGTGTACGAACAAATCTGTATGGGTTACGGGCGAACACAAGAGATGTATTTACTTAGGCGCTACAAGACTGCGACCGGAAACATCATAATGGTATGGTCGCCTAAGTATTGTAACTTTGTGAAGAGATCCACGGATCTCTACCAGCCACTATTATCCTACAGCTACTGGTCACGACCAGCTGTAGGATAATAGTGGCGATGATAAGGGGACTAAATTAATATGCCAGTACAGAATATTTATGTTAAATGTACTCGCGTAGTCAGGAGGTGCGACGGATAGCATGCTGGGCGGGAAGCGTCGTGCAGATTATCATGAACCTGTTCCATTCCGCGCGTGAGTAAGAGCCGAGGGCGCACATTACTCAGATATCGATCCCGTGTGTGGGCGACACCATCGTTTTATATAATGCCAAAAAGCTTTTGCCACAGTATCCATATAAATTATCCTTAACTCTATACTCTTTCCACTCGCTCCAAGAAATTGCTACTGTTATTCTTGTCTAGTCATTTTATTAATACGGTAAAAGTAATTCGCTTTAAAGAAGACATATGACCTTTCCTGCTTTAACTACATGTCTAATAAAGTATTTTTTTGATAATTGTTTTTTATCGGAAAGCATAAAAATATTATTTTTGAAAATAACCTTTTTACTTTTAGTTTATACTAGTATATATTATAATAGTACTATAGTGATATTTATTGAGTTTTATTTTTGACTTAATTTCAACAGTCAAATACATAGCAATATGATGAAGTATATAACGTATGTTGTTCGTGTTTAACGTTACATCCACCTCATAAAAGAACTGCCTAAAAACAAAAGTATTAACGAGGTGCTAATTCAGTTGTCTCACAGCCCTGGAACTCAATATTTACTTACGGCGGGCCGTTCTCACGGGCACATCATACAGCAGCGATCAGTGAGTGTCAATATAACGTCACTTGTTTATTGTAGCAATTTTATTTAAGTAGCTGAAGCATGAAGCAACCTTTATGTTTCTCACTAAATTGGTTCTAAGATAGGTGAGGTACATAGAATATTCGCTTCGTCTTTGTTAGCTACGTTGAAGAACAATACAACGTCATTTGTTTACTATAGCAATTTTACTTATGTTATGCATGTGATGGACGTTATATTTTTTTGTAAAATGGTTCTAAGCCAAGTAATTGAAATATAAAACTCTATCTTAATTAGTTACGTTGCAGTCGTAATGAACAGTGGGGAAAATATAACATCACTTACTTGCTTGCTTGTTAGCAATTGTACACAAGTAATGATGGATAGACACAACCTTTATATTTCTAACAATAACAGATTTAAGGATTAAACTTAATGTTTATATATTTACAAACATTCCTTATCATCCGCCGTATGGATGTTTCTACTCGGTTTGATTCAAATGAGTAGGAACTGCGCTGCTACGATGTTTTTCTAGTCCATGATTTTATGGTCCTGATTCAAACAATAGCATTAACATGTATTTACGTTCGATGAACTTTAAATCACAATAAAATATTTCCTACCTGTGAACGGTAAAAAAGGCCAAGGTTGTACTTAAACATGGATGTGGAAAATAAAACAATCAATAGCGTCTCACCGTACAACTGCTTTCTCACGAGCTTATAAATCTGTCACTATAAAAAGACTAATCGTAGTAGACGGGAGACAGAAATACTTCGTGTAGCTAAGTCTGTACGTCATCCCCTTGCGTCAAGATTAATTTTAGAACGCAAATAGGCGGGGGCAGGGTGTAAATGTGAACTTGCGATCCGGGTCAGCGAATGTGACTTGCAGTTTGGTCTTGGCTGCGAACAGTGTAATTAATTTAATCACCCGCATGACACTAGTCACACAGGGGGTTCCGGGTTCGATCCCTAATCAGAGAGAAATAAAATAATGAAGCGTTCCTTTACTATCTGTGGATCTGAGTTATATGTAGTATATAGAATATATTAAGCTTTAACTATTGGCCCTTGAGCGTGCCGTATTCTTAGATACCAATTAATACCACCGTCGAGTTATACTTGGTTCCCATTTTGGAATAAAATTAACCACTTAGTTTTGTACAACATTTTTCTATTAATCTACGTCTATAAAATACATTGCAGATAAGCGTTTGGATTGTCATTAGTTTTCGTTAAAAGTCATTTAGATCCCTTTTTTGTATGTATATATAGGCGGCGCTACATGTTCTATATACATAATATACACATATTCCCCTCTCCAAGATTTTAACTACGTACTTAATAAATACTGAATGAAAACTGGTTTAAATATGTAATATTGTGTATCTTTTGGAATATGAAACATATTTAGTTACATCCCGACTACCTGAAACCTTATATTCTTAGTCTTGAAGTATCCGCACATTTACTGTCCCTTATCAAGAGTTCATGTCCACTTTTACCTACAAGTTCAAATTTGTATGATAGAAATAAACCGACCTTGAGCTAGCAACATTGTCGCTGCAGGAAGAGGCAATTGAGCGAATGAGCGCGATTGTGTATCGTTCAATGGCCGAGTGATCACGTGTGAATTGGGTCACTGTGCCAAGTCAACAACCTCAGAGTTACACTGTTACAAGATAGGAGAAAGAAGTACAGCACTAGCGAGCAGAAGAACCTTATACTAAAGTAGTAGGAACTTTCTCATTATGTCGCAATATCGTAAATGATATAATTAAAATGTAAACTTAATAAATTCGACTTTATTATAATATCATATTTATTACAAGATTCCGTTTAAATGTCCGCCCACAGTTCCCACTTCTTCGTTAGTTCGTCATAACTTCGTGAACCCATAAAATTTAAAATGTATAATAAAATAACTATAGCTGAAATGAAGTGGTCGTTACTAATAATATAATGTAAAATTGGAATGGAACTTTATCAAAAGTATTTAAAACTATAAAAACATTTATAAAATATAGATTAATTTATTAAATGTGTACGAAACCACTTTTATTTTAATATAATAATGCAAGCACATATCGTTGTTATAACGCCAATTTCAAGCGATTTCTACGGATAAACATGGCCGCGCGTGTTGTTTGAAGTTGTCCCTAAAGTCGCCGTCAATTTAAAATCTATCACATAAATCATTTCAAACTGACATCATAAATACTCAATATGACATTTTCTGCTCATTATCCGATTCACATTGAAAGCTAACTCAATAATATAGCTCCGATCCTTATACGGCGTTTCTATATCGGGCAAAATTTAAACTGATTGGGTGCAAACGTGACTGAACAATACGAAATACTTCTCGGAAACTATGCGAAATTAACCCTTAGGAATTCCTGCTAATTGGTCCCTAACTTGGGCGTATGTACAATGGTACCTGTAATGATAATGAATACTGTGACACAAAAGTTCGTAAATTGTGAAGTAAGACTGCTTATTAAAATACCTTTCCTGCTTTCTACTTACAAGTACTTCGTTATTTTAATTAGTTTCCATAAAACTATATAGGTACTTGGGTACACTTAAAGCAGCATACTAATATACATATGTAAGTATTGTACAAGGCACTTTTCGGAACTAGGGATAAATTGGTACCCGAAAGGTGCATCCTTTTTGCTAATATAAAATTTATATACAATGTTTGTATCTCTTATTATTGGCACGTGCCGTGTGGTGCCGGTGGGGAATATCCGCTCCCTCTCTTCCCGTGGATGTTGTAGAAGGCGACTAAGGGATCAAACTAGGAGATGGGCAGCAGCATCTTCTGTGTACAATTAAATCCACTATGGTCACTAACACGCATGGTCAAGCGCGGTGACTATGACAACTCCCCCCCGCCCCCCATTATGAAAAACTCAAATAAACCACGGCTCCCAGTCCCCGGTATTCCTGGTTACGGTAACGGGGCAGGGGGTGCTAAGAAACTCTTTCTTTAGGGGAGGCCTATGTCCAGCAGTGGACACGTAAAGGCTGATGGATGGATAGATCGCTTATTATTATTAAATCGATCGATTAAAGCATAGTTTTTTAGAGATAATATGAAACAAGCAGGTAAAAAGTCAGTTTATAATACTGACTATTATCTGTAATTAAACAATTTAGCATCAGCTAAGCCTAACTAACTAACGTGGTTTGACGTTAGTACTCTATTACTCCCTTTAAAACGTACAACTTGACACTTAGACAAGTGAAGCCGCAGTCGAACCACAAAGAGATTTACTACTTTTGAATTGGACATAATAAAAAACATTAAAAGCTTTTTTCAAACATAATTCGATTTCTCTCTCAACATCGTAAAAAATTAAGCCGTTCAAAATCTCAGCGGTTGAGGCAATCCGTCAGTTGCCGAATCCCTCTCGACGCGTATTCGTCACGTCTTCCGTTTAACATAACAATGGCAGGTACTGGGCTACAAGACTGACATTGCCGGTACCGTCCTCAATAATTTATGGAAATGACCACGAACAAAAACACATGACAAAGGTGTCTACTCGAAATTAAGTAGATGGGTCGGGTATCTTGTCCCCTATTGTCTAACCATTGTTCAGTTCGGTTCGGTAATCGTAAATATCATCCCCTGACCCCTCATTATTGTGACGTAACCAACCTAACTATAAAAAGCGGGGCAGTAAAAGTCCTGTAATATTAAATATAACAATAACAAACGAAGTGCTTACGTTAGCATGATTTAGTTTTACTATGAATTTTATGTTACTTTTTTGCGTAAATCAAATGAGACTTTTGTTACATTTCGTTGAAATGTGTCTAAAAATGTATTGTTATGTTTAAAACTCTAATTGATGACACTCACATTTTTGTTCAGAACCGAAAATTATGCAATTAAGAACTTGAGTTTAAAAAATATATATGAATAAACCGCCAGTTTTTAAAGCATTTTTAAGGATTACATAATTGAAATATTAATGCGTTGCTTTTATTCGGTTTGTCGATCATTCATAGCTTATACTAGTCGTAAGGCCGTGCGTGTAATTTATTGTATTATTATTATCTGTGAAACTTGGCGCCTAATAGTTATATTATCATTGTTTCTTCATTCCTTAAAGGGCTGCCGAGTAAACAGGTCATTTATATATCCACCGATGATGCATATCAGTGGCTCGCGGGGTGAGCATGTGTTGTTAGGTAGCGCTGGGAGATATGTAAAGTGGTTGTTAAATGTAAAGATATGTAAAGTTTGCTTTGTCGCCAGATAACGCCGCCGTCTTGCGCTTGCTAATTGGATGCAATTTATTGCGCCCGCGTCAGGAACCGCTAGGCTTGTTATTATGGCACAATGCTCATTTTAATATCACTTCCATCTCTTCATATAAAGGCGAAGATCCGTTAAATTTGAATTAGGTATCTCGCGTATAGGAATAGTTCTAATGTATTATTTAATGCTACAAATGCATGTGTCAGCCATACCTACCATTGATTCCAGTAGGTTCTACTTATTAGTAGTATGTATGACATGTTTTCCCCCTTCAAACCTTACCAAACCAAATTGAATAGATAACTAAGAAAGCGTAAAGACAAGTTTTCATCGGTAGCATTCTGTTCAAGTATCTCAACAGTATGAACTGATGCTGTTAGCGACTACTTTAGGAATTGAAATGCGCTTTATAAGGTAAGGATATATATTAAAAGATGTCTGTAATATGATATTTTTGTATTATGCAATACCTATAAAATAATTAAATATATATAATAAATACGATTTGTAACTTAGCGCAGCTAAAAAATATGGGTCTTACAAGAGAGATTATGCTTTAAACTTAAAATTTTCAAGAGATATCAAGCGAAACTATAAATGATGCGCATTGCTATTATGAGGGTATAATAATTATCTAGTAAAGTCGCAGTGAGTTTACAGTAACCTAGATAAATAGCGGGAAAGCGGCCCTTTTCAAATTGTTAACTTTCTATTTTTCGATAGCAAACTCGACTATTCGGTCGTGGGCGAACGCGTTTCGTAAGCCTACAGTTTTAACTACCACTGAGATGCTAGGGCTTTATATATGTCAATATTTTAACAGTAATAAGTAAAATAATAAGAAAAGTCATCGGCACAGCAATCGTATAACAAAAGCGTCGAAAATATGCATATCATGCGAAGATTTCCCTTCCGAAAATGAAAAAAAGGGAGTCTTTTGTACACCAGTATAATTCTAAGGTTTAAGAAATATATATATACTGATCACTTACCACATCTACATCGCTTCTTTACTTTCATCATAGAAACTAAACTTGCGAACTTTAGAAGATTTAAAAAGAAAAATGTAAAATATTTAGAAGAAGTTTAAGATATAAAATAGGCTACCCTTAAAACACAGAGTGATTTACAATTCAAACCATACTCAAATTTTAATTAGCTTATTACAGTACCGACATGTACAATAATCTCTTTGTACATATCGGATTTACATACAATCATTGGTAGATGCCTCATATGGATCGAAATTCGTTCTAAGAATGATGTAGTAGGAAACATCAATCACTCATTGAGGATACACCGAGTCATCATGACTAAATAGAGTAAGTAGAGTCCTAAAAGGTGGGTGTTGTTTTATGATTACCATTTTTGTATTTTCAAGTACAAAACAGTTACCAGTATTACTATAACTTTGACTGCTTGACTCCTTTTTTAAACTTCCTATGTTATGACTATAAATCTGTTAACAATTCTATGGTTATCGTGACCATGTAGTCACCTAAAATATTTCAAAACTATTATCCGTTGACGCGCGTTAGGGGTGAGACCCGCTCACATGATGGCAAGTGGCATGACGCGCTGTATGCCACCATTACCTCTTTCTGTCGCCGCTCTATACATTTTTTTATATGAATGATGAAAAATGTAGTTATTTCATGAATAATATTTACGTTTTACTTCATTCTTAAATATAGATTTTTTTAACTATTAATTCCATGAAATCCATTATATTGAATGTTTCACATTCCATATTTTTTTTTTAGTAATTATGTTTGTTTGTCAATACGTTTCATATTAAAACTAACTTTAGGAACTTCTGGAGTGCTAGGGGAAGCTAACCTTTCATTACTGGTACGTTGATATTTCGCGTTTATGACTTTTAAAGGTTATTTGTTATCAAAACACAAGTATAAAGAAATAACAAGGCAGTCCGAAACTTCAAAGTGTCATTATTTAAGGTTTATATATATACATATGTGACGCTGACGAAAGTAAGTAAAATACAGATCAATTTATGTGTTATAAAACCTCGTTGAAATACTGCGATATGCGTTGAGAATATAATAATAATGTTTTAAAAATAATAGGACAAAAAAGTAATTTGACTAACTTAAAGATATAACATTTCAGTTATGTAAGAGCATAATTTCTGAAACGTTTAAGTACCGAACTCTACCTATTTGTAAATGACACAAATATAACTCTTCATAGAATAAACTAATGAGAAAAAAAGATTATACCTGAAGCCTCGTAAGTACTATCTTTAAGGGTCAGTGACTGACATATCGGACGGTTTCTAGCATTGTAAATAAAAATCTTAATCTCTCCGTCGCTATCGTTGAACTAGTCACAACATAAGTCAATTCTTATCCAGAACGAGTTATTACTAATTAATGATGTCTTCATTACAAATCTTATGTCGGCGCGTGGCATCAATTTTATTAATGAATGAAAAACCCGTATATTAATTCAAATCTTTAATTTCAATCTTATCAGAAAGTCAGGTTGTACTCAATCCCATATTTAATTTAATTGAATGATATATTCATTCACGTCTTATAAAATATGTTAACAAATTCTGTACGTCACCTTTGATCAACTTGTCTAATGAAGGTTTCTAAAATACGTTTTCTTTAATACTTTTTATTTTTGGATTTATTAAAGCTACATACAAAGTTGTAGCATGATATCTAATGTTTAAATTCTCATACGACTTTGAATGGAAATATTAGTTGCAAGAATTTAAATAAAGTGAGCCAGGGAGAAGCGGTAACCTGCGACCTTCGACCGCAGTATCGCACGTCACATTACGATGTACGTGCATGCCCGCAGATGCTAATCGCAACGGTTGTAAGTTTTACGAAGCTCATAGCTGCCCTCTTCCAAACATCAAGTGTTCTCACGTTTATAACATAAGATATCATGTCTTTAATAAAGCAGAAATCTTTAAGAATCTACGTTAGAGGCACCAAAAAATAGAATGTAAAAACCTTAATATTAATTGGACTTTGGTGTAAATTCGTATCATTACCAGGATTTCCTTGCCCAGGAGTGGGAGAGTAATGTACAATTATGAAGTAATCAAGAATATTTTCACATAATTGTACGTACCCAAATTTGTCTTTTAATATAAATAAGTAGGAATGTAGTACGAAATCTCATTTTTCCCGCTTCAAATGCAACACCATTATAAAACTGTTTACTTCAGCTGAACTATCCGTTCCAGTTTCCTTCATAAATGATGTAACCAGACATCAAGCAACTGT
Source organism: Phocides pigmalion okeechobee (assembly GCA_018251015.1). Lineage (NCBI taxonomy): Eukaryota > Metazoa > Arthropoda > Insecta > Lepidoptera > Hesperiidae > Phocides > Phocides pigmalion. The sequence goes on along the minus strand of DWON01000230.1, from coordinate 18,644 downwards.
GCAGTTGCACTGCTATTTTGGACACATCGTTTAATCTCAAAGTAGGTCGGCGGGATAAAACTTTTATTTAACACTTAATATTACTATGCGCAAGTGGGAACAATCCGTTGACTCACAGATGATTAAAGAGGGCATAACAAATAAAGTTAAGTGCCCTGCATCTCGTTTCGTCAATAATGAATCACGATGTGAGAAAAGGGGCAATTACTCTCATTATTACCCTTCATGAGTCACGTGCACATGACATATGGGATGTGAAGGAAGTATGTGTGATACAAAACATTTGAGACTTCTCAAGAAATAGTGACGTACTCGCTAGTGTCTGCAATATGAGTCTACTTATCTTAACCGTTATTAATTCATAAAGTTATTGCGCATGAGTGTGAATTTATAAATAGACATCAAGATCTTTATGAACGGAACTCTTATCTCGGCCATAAATCAAACATGACGAATTGGTTCAATACAGAAATAAACCGATATTTATTTTAGTGCCTAAGATACTAATATCTCGCCGACGGGAACTAAGTATCCATTACTTTGTACAAGTTAACATGTAAACAGCCTAGTCGCAATAACACGGAGATTTTAAGTAACTATCGCTTAGAATGAAAATTATTTTCTTTAAAATACGTTAAATACGTTAAATTTAAAAATTAAGCATTTTTATATTTCTAAAAAAGAGCTTCAAATTATAAAATTAACATCGTTAACTGATTACGAACATCTGTAACTAACTATATTAAGTTTATAAGAAATAGGATCTAAGAGGTAAAACTATTGTATATAAGTAGAATCCTATTCTAAAATTAGGTTTGTTTTCCTACCCTTATGAACAGTTTCGACGTGACCACGAGCCATGCAACTGGTTCGAAATATTGGCAATTAAAAAGCGTTAATCGTGAGTACCCGTTTGATAAAATGTTTAAAGCATAACTTTGAACGGTATGTGCACATTCATCATAGACCTTAATTTGTAGATCGGAAGACTACGGCAAACACAGAGCGGATGTGAACAGCGGCGCTGACAAACATACGGGTCTAATCACAACAGCACACAATGCATTTGTTTATTTCTACGTACACACGGAAATGTATCTAGATGTTCTTGATATCGGAGTGGGTGGTCGACAATCGCTAGTGGGAATCGTAAAATTAATGATAAGTGTAAGTATCATCCGCATATGACTTGAAACGCGCATCGTCGAGTGGAAATGAAAGATTGTAATTATGTCAGTGCGTGTGTTTTATTGTTATTTATAATGCATATGATATTAAAATTGTTTGTAAGAATCTGCTAAAAGTGATAAGAAAAGTATTTTATTGAGCATGATTAATAATGCGTCCGTGATGAAAAATAATAATATTCCAAGATTCACATTATAATTCCTTATGAAAGCTAAAAATGACATCCAGAATAAATATTTAAATGAATAATATAGGAGTCTGTCTGCTTGAAAATCGTTCCTGAGAAATCTCTACATATAATACATGATAATCGCGCCACGCTAGTTGTTAAATCTACGCGTTTTATTATGTACCTATCAGGAATGAAATTTATCACGATAACTTCCACCACATTAAAAAAGTTATACCACATTTTTAACAATTTTGTTGGAGTGCCCTCGGGAATAATAATTTGAATATACGATGAAGTGTTCCAACTTGATTTCATCAAGTTTGAAAAACCTAACGCTTCATATCCTATTGGAGCTTTATCACAATCATGAACTGCATGTCGACAATCTTTTTTATGTTCCACAGCAGAACGCTCGTCACCCACATAGTTGAAGAAGGACCAATGTGCATTGGTGGGACACTTATTAGTGCTTTAATAGCCACTTTTATCTTAAATAACAACCAAAACAAGATGTTAAACGTGCTGAAGCAAAGAAGCCCTTTTGGACACCCATCCAAATGTCAATCTCCCTTGACGTACCTTAACTGTGTAGATTGCGGTCTACACAAGCCGTAGAGCAACACACGCTCCGTGAACCGCATGCCTGCTTCTATTTTACAATAAATAGAAGCTATATTTAAGTCCTTAATTACTACATCTACTACTAAGCGCACGTTATCAGCAACAAACAGGTTTTAAGTTGCAGTCGTACTCAAACGGAAGCTCTCGTGACTGGTTGCTCACGGGCACACTCCAAACTACCACTTGAGATTACTCTAACGCCTCAAATAGATTTAATCTCACGCGCTGCATTTGATCTTACCACTTGAAAGAAATTCTTTTTAAACTGTGCTATTATTGAATTAATATGCATTTTGTGTGCTTCTTTTTTATGTGAGAAGAACAGGAAATAAGCATACAGGCCACCTGAGGTTTCGAAGTCGATGCAGTCCATGTACATCCACGTACAACCACAAAACAACTGAAGTTCTATTTTGAAGTAGCATAGACGGGTAGTCCTGAGGACTAAAATGGTTGCCTCGCTTCTAAGTACAATCGGCAACTTCAACTCACCAACCGAAACACAAGATTTGCTTTAGGCTCGAATATGTGCTTTGGTACCCCCCGATCGAACCCTATTTCTACCACCCGCAGTCACATGTCTTCCAATATTTTACGTTCTATAAGGGAATAATTGTTACAAGAAAAAAAAAACTTGTATCAGTTGTGATGGGGTTATCGTGTAACAATTAAAATTTATTTTCTATCGTACAGTTACGTACCTATTTGAAATATTATTTTATACAGCATGAAACACGCAACTATTTATCTAATTAATGTAATAATCTAGTATCTAGTCAGTGAATTGTCAACACATGACAGGTTTTAAACATAAATTGTAGTCGTTGGAATAAAAATAGAACTCTGTTCCGTAGTATAACAAGAAGTAATAAACTTCACTTTGGAGACTTTTATGGGTTCGTTCTCAGATGGTGCCAAAATGGCCAGACATTTTAAAATGTATTACAATAGTATAAAAACAAAGTTGCAAGTTATCGACGACTCGTCTGACATAAATGTATTGAATTGAAACCTTTCCACTAGATACGGATTCCCGGAGAAATAATATGGGACGTTATGCATTTTAAAATAAAAGTGAAACTTTACTAAGTAAATGTAAATACTTGAACCGATAGTTTAAATACAATACTTACTTGTACTTGTCAGTAACTTAACATATAATGTGACTGTAAATAACAGATAATGTGTCAATAATTTTCAGATCAAAATTGTCTTTAAACCTATAAGATTGCATCACTATTTTTACATTATAAATTATAATCGTGTTGTTTTCATACTGTGCACTAAGGATGAATAATTTTTGTTTGAGTTTAATGAAAAAATCCTAAAGCGTTATATGTATCCAAATTGGTTCCAAAATATTTCGTAGCAAGCTTAACATAAACCTATTTTTAGAGATAGTGGTATACCCTTGAACTCAGAATGTAAATGTAATATCTGAAGAATCTACATAAATATTGTGCATTCAACAGATCTATCCGATAGCGATGTAATATGACATTGTTCTCAGCAGGAATCGCTGCGTCTACACATGTAACTCATTACTATACCTTTGATATTAGCCGAATTAGGAACAGACGGCGCCATGAAAGTTATACTATTTCGATGTAACAAAGAAATATACTGCGAGTTCTATTTAAACGTCGTAGTTTAAAAAACGACATTACGTAACAGAACACGAGTTTTAAAACGATTTAAAATTGGTAGAATTCTTTATGAATTGATAGTGTGGCAATGTGATTATCATCAACACGTTTTAGTCCTTAGGAGAAGAAAAACTTACATGAAACGATCTAAGATAGTTCTGTTTGAGTCAATTGGGATGGTCATTGATTGCAGCGATTACATAGCATCATATGGCTAGCATACTCGTTTGGTACTCTCCGAACAAAAAACGAGTGAATGGAGTAATAAGGTAGAGATAATAGTAGTAATGTGAGGCGTTATATCTTATTCTCAAGAGCAGCTACAAATGTATGGTATACGTATGGTATTTGCGGCTCTCATAAAAACTTATATAGGTGTGCACCCATTTGTGTAGGTAATCCTGACACAGACTCAGAAATTTGAAAGGGTATAGATTTTATTCCGTAATTAAATAAGTTGATTTTATTTGAAAAAAGAAAATGTACGAATGTTCAAAACTAAATTTAAAACAAATCATAAACAGTCATTGCCTTTAGTCGGTTGTTAAGTAAATAACAACAGTTCAAATTACAATAAAATTCCGCCGTAGTCATAAGTCATCAGAAACTTTAAGTGGGCCATTGCTAATAAATCAAATTTACACAAGTCTGCATATTGCCTAACGAGTGTGTACATATGTGTTTAGTAACACCTAAATATTTCAGCCTCGTTTGTAAATAGCGATAATTATTAAATGACGTAGGCAATTCTCAATTCTCATAATAATAGGGCTATTTACTTATTCTAGTCAACGTATTATCGTTACAGAATAATAATTCGTGTCTTTTTAATTAACATTCTACATACGAGTATAATACAAAGTAAGTAAATGCGAATTAATCACTATACTTCGTGTATGAACAATTTTAACAATAACATAGAATATACATACAAATAATATGCAGTTGATTTACATATTTGTTTAGGAAATAAATTAAATCAGTAATTGCGGTAATAATATATGAATAAGTGTTTTAATAATACATAATTTATAATGATAATATTATAACAACTGGTTATCTTATGAAGATTTTCTTAAATAAAACTTGGTAAAAAATCTATAAACAAGTTACTGTAATTTCGAAACAATTGTGAAAGCAAAGAAAGATATTTATTTAAGAAATAATTGTTACGACCACGGATTACCAAAACAAAAATGATTGTGTATAGTTTCAAAGCTCTTTAAGCTTAACAATTTCCGGCGTGGGTGAAATTATGACTCCGTTTCATACTGGCAGTTGATTGACTAACGCTTTGTAAAAGAGTAATGTCTACTGATATAATAAGCCCATCTACTTTAATCTAAAATGTTTTACTGCTTATCAGAACCCCATTAATTATAGTTGGGAAGAAACGTACGCCTACGAGTGTACTTGGCCCGATAACTCCTCAAATATAATCATAGTAATTGATTTAAATATAATAATGATAGGGCTGCTCTTAGATGGTATCGGTTCTGTCGTGTTTAAATAGTGTAATTATGGCATCGAAAACAATTTGTTCCAAACCTTTGTCGATGTCGTGACCTCATCTGATACGAAATCGCGGCGTACTTTATCGATGACTATCTTAAACCTCTTTTGTGTTATTATTTATTGTTTACTGTTAACAACACGGACAAGACGAGATTGTTAACCTTTTTGTTAACAATAAATGAAATAAAAATGTAAACACAGCCTAGTGCTGAGATAGCAATTCACCCTAAAAGTCCAGTGAAAAGATAGTCCTTGACGCTAGAAGTCGGGAATTTAGATTCCAGGCACGCGCCTCTAATTTTTCTAAATTATATACTTTTTAATTATTTGAACTAAAGGTAATCATTAGATATCGATATGCTTAAGAGCCTTCCATTAAGTTGTCAAGGGCGTGTAAATACTACCAATATATACTTGGCCAGCGATATATTATAATCACATTGAGAAAAGTTTCAAGCCCAGCCATGGATTAAAAAAAAAATCCTTTATATAAAACTTCTAATGTCTTAAGCATCAAGATCTTGCAGTCACCCTTATTTGCAAAATTCCGTGTAAAAAGCCATTGATATTAATGTCTTGCTGTACTCATATTTTATTGCTAAGCCGGCAGCGTAAACTATGCCATAAAAGATATCGCATGAAATAAACCTGTACTTCGCGAATGGGATCTCCACTCCCACGTATAGCCATTAAATTGCATTTCCAATAACTATAGGAGACCTTACGAATCTATGGAAATACACTAGCATAGTTAATAAGAACCAGTTACAATGACATACAACCAGATGGTGGTGTTTATGCACTTCTTCATTACATATTATTACTTAATTCAAATACTAATAATAATTTTACACGAATTATTATAAGTTATGAGATTACATAACATAACTTTATATAATACGGATTCTTGGTTTTAAAATGATATACAAATATTTTTGGTATTTTTTTACAATATAATTTTTAATATGAAATTTCACGAAACACTGTTAGTTAGTGTTACTTTTAGTACTATCACACAATAGATCAATAATAATATGTATTGAATTCATCCTAGATTCCTGAAAATTGTTTTAAGTACTATTTGACTGCATTTTAAATTTTACTTATAAAAATCGAATGCAAAGGGTAAAAAAATACGACTAGACAGATTTAGCTTGATAACATAAGTGAAGTAGAGTACAATAATAATTTAGGTAAAGAATAAAATGATATTAAGATATTATTTAAAGCAATATCAGATGTCTCTAGATCGCAGTGTCAAATTTCCAACAAACAATTTTGTATTTAATTACAAATAAAAAATAGTAAAAGGAATAAACCCACGGAACTATTCAAATTTTGATCGAACACATTTCAATACAGGCAGGAATATTTAAGATCATATTTCGGTAGCCTGTTTAATAGTCGGTCCTGAATCTCAGTCCCATCCATCCTCACATCCGCTTTCGGGTAGAGACTTGCTCTTTTTTGAACACCCATGATATTATAAACGTAATAAGCCAGTCGGGATGAAAGACGGCGTTTATGAGCGACCCGGTGTAAAGTTACAAACGATCAACCAGCGTATTGGGAGACGCCTATTTGTTTATATTGAAGTTTCTATAAATATTGACCTTTAGACGTTTGGGACGAAAACCAGAGGAAGCGTGAGAAAATATTGACAGGATAAGGAACATGATGAGTGATCTGAAGATTATTGTGTAATATTGTCAATCAAAAATATCTTTTCGTTACCTACTTATTTATCGTGTTGACTTGTCATATCGACGATACACCCTAATAGCTCTGGTTTCTTTACGGCAAAGCAAAGCGATATATTTTCATGTTATTAGTCAAATTCTAAATTATTGCATTATAAACATAGGTGTGTAAGATTTGGATTAAACGTACACCTTCTCAAACTTTGTTAGTACCAACGATCACCAAGTCAACTTCAATACACGTTTAAAAATATCTAATTATTTACGAATAATAAAGCGGATGGCATGACATAATTATATTTTGTCTATCTAAGCTCGCCTGAATATAAAATACCTGTAGTATTTACATAATACAATTTACATAACACAATCTACTTAATGTACAATGTCACTCGTGGCGTTCACCTGAAGGAACTCTGAGTGTAGTTTCAGACGATGACGTCATGAGGACAACGACCTCCTGCGCTCGTAAAACTTACGATCGGCGATTTCGCAGTCAAAACAAATAACACTCATAAGATATTTTTTGCAGAAGAAAATAAACCGCAAGATTTGTAACCTTAAAGTGCTTTTTGGAATGGAGGGGAATGTTTGAAGTAATAGTTCCGACATGAAAATACACACTTTTTCCTGTTAGTAATCGAAGCTCACCAAAAGTTTGTTCCGAAATGTTTTTACTTGGGGGAGTATTCACTCTATCTTGTTTTTGCATGAAATGATACCATCTATTTCCTAACGACTATCGCCCACACTTTGCGCACTCATTTAATACCTGACAGATATATTCCTAAGGCTATATCTTCATGGCTGGTTTAATCATATCTGATGCTATTCGAAGCTTGAAATTGCACTATTGTCTCATACTTCATGTGTATGTATGATTGGTGTAATAGCTTACAACCGATTTTACGACTGTTGGAGGTTAGTTTATACTATGCTATTATGAAAAATCCTTCATGGTTTCCACCTCATCTACATACGAGATTATTCTTATTCTTCGAGAGTAGCAAGATATCCCACATCGACTTTAGGTAGAATATCTGTTCTATATGAAATTGGTAAAAGATCAAGAACACTGCACGATCTATCTCGGTGATATGAGTCGGAGTTAGTTTATTGACGTTCATAAAGAGTCTGTAAAGAATCTACTTGGAACAAAAATATTTTAATTTTCATATGAGTATGAATTAACTTGATCGTACTTGTAATCAAGAACGTTAATTTTTAAATACTTATAATTCCGTAATACTTTTTTGATAGGTAAAAAAGTTCTGCCATCGCTGCCCTCATAGTCTACACAAAACACACATAACACCCCTTAACATTAAATCAAAGCTAGTCTTATTTTTTAAACGCGTAGATATCGATGTAAATTTCGTGTAGCATTAGTAATATAAACCTCAGTGGATTTTTAAATGCTACGTTAAAATAATGTTTGTAATTAATGTGTATATGTAAAAAAAATAAACTTGTGTTTCAGTCGGAGAGCTGGGGTCGCCGGTTATGCTTACTAGCGAAGTGACCATCTGAGTCCTCAGAAGCATCAACTCGTCCAAGTACGACATCAGGTAGGACGTTAAGTTCTGTTTGAAGTTGGATTTAGAAGTCCATGGGCCGCAAAGACCATTTAACGTCACATAGCCTACTCGCTCGTTTGGTACTTTTCCAACAAAAAAAATCACAACCCAAACCCGATTGGTCACCATTTACCATCTAACTTTGTTCAACAAAGTACTAATTTTGATTGAATGCAATAGGATCGCAATCGGAATACAAAATACGCGATTGCTATTCAAACGATATGATCGTACGAATCGTGAGATCAATATCTTATTTATAGTCTTCATATACTGACGTTTAAACTTTATATCGCACGTATTGCGAATAAGTAAGCAAATGTATCGCGAAATATTCTAGACAAATCTATCAAATTTTATTATAACAACACAAATTTTGTGACTTTGAAGGTTAAAGAACTAATATATTTTCTTTATTATAAATAATGAATTTTGTTCAACTATTTACGATTACGTTTCAATTATAGAAATTGCTTGATTTATATATAAAAGCTAAAGAAACATGTTCATTAGATATTATTAAAATATTGTGGCTTTCATATTATGAGAACTCTTAGATTACAATAAATACATATATGGTACGCTCGTTTACTTTTTTTAGTTGATTGACATTATTTGTTAGAATTTTCAAGCAAATTTCTTAACATGTCAGCATCTGTTGTATCACTAATAAGCAAACTTCGATCCTCTATTACGAATGCGTCCGACTTGCAAGTAATTACTACTTATTGGCCACACATGTGGAATCTACCATGGACTCAAGTCATATCGCCTAGAGCGCTCGCCCACTAATGTGATTTAGCATCGAACTGTGTAATTACTATATTAAAAATAGAAATTTTAAAGTAGGAAAATAGCTCACGGCCTTTTAAAGGGCTTGTAACGACCACACGCATTACAATTTTACGGATATTATAGTTAATTGGCGAATGTCGTATTAAACCATTAAGGATATGAAAACTGTTCAATCTTTTTTTATTTTATAGAATCAATTATCTAAAATAAATTAAAAAAAGATTGGTGATAAAATTGCACCGTCATTCTGATAACGCATCATTAAGCAATATTTATATTTCGGTTCGATGTAGATTCCAAATATGTCATCAATCGTGAGCTTATACTCAAGGGTAGCAACACATTTACTAACTTACACCTTATAATTACTTTCGCGTATTACTCATTTGCTTATTTAAAACTTGTTCAAATGCATTAAAAGTTACATTTCTAAATACACCAAAGAAGTTTAAATTCTTACTTGGGCGCACACTGTACAAATACGCTTTTCGCAATATATTTAAAACAATTTTTTGTTCATGCGTATTATTGGGACATCGTCACCAGTTTGCCGCCAGCCGTCAGCAACCCATTTTGCGGATCACTTCACGCCGTAATTGCATTCATTTTATGGGCCCAGCAATTTGTACCTTACTAGGGTCATTTAATTTGGAAACCTGTTGATTGAACAAAAATGACTCATTTTAGAGGAAATTACTTCCTGGTATTAATGGCGTTGCGACGTAAATTTCATGTGGTGTCGGAACTATAACACAGTGATACAAGTTATTCATATTATTAAATGTTCACATTCGCAGTAAATATATATGTAGCCTATCTGCTGTTAGTCGGTAATGGACAACTTTTCGAATGTAATATCGATACCGATTTTAACGCAGAGGTTCCGAGTTCGATTCTTCCTAAATTTGTATTTGTGCCTTTGATCTGTTTATTTGTGTACTATTTTTTGAATATGTTCATATTACCCATAATATAAATAATCAACTCAATCAGCCCCACACCTTTGTCGCGTCTTTTGATAGCTACTAATTGAATAAATCTATTCAGTTATCTAATATTCAATTAGTCTTTTCGGTATAATGGTGCGAATAACAGTTTATGTAGAAAAATGAAAAGGGCGGATTATGGCTACTTTTTTATAATTTATTTTCTTCCAAACGTTTGTATATACTTCGGTGTATATACTCAGATTTATTTGCATTATTTAAATTAATTAAAATGATAGTCGCCGGAAGATTCGTAGAAAAATAATAAGACCACGAGAAGGAGTAAAGATGAATTGTATTTAAATAAGCAATAGTACTAATACCACTGACAAAAAATACATTCGTACATAACGTATATAGTTGTTGGACCAGGATGAACAGCTCTTGTCGATCAGTATTCCCTTCTATAACCAGTCGGTTTACATTTTTCGTTGACCCATTCAGTGCTTCTTGTCCTGACAAGATCCTCGTTTTCTCGAACTTGAGTTTTGGACCTTGGTTGCAAATAAAAACTGAACTTAAATACAACCTGCCTTTCAAGTTACAATTCTATTTATAGAAAATATTGTAGATTTCGTTATTTTATAAGCAAAACGCTAAAGTACAAAGATTTTAGAACTAAAAAAAAACAGTTGTGTTAAAAAAATAATTATATATCTTTTATAAACCAAAAATGCATAATGATGCTACATATTTATAACGATGAATAAAACATCTCTTCACGACCAACTAGTCAGGTGAGTTGCAACTGACGAATGAAACAAAACTCCCGGTTACTTAAAGTTGGCTTATGATTATTATCTGTTAATGGGAAATATATACACAAACCTCCTCTGGTCACGTTACATGCAGTATTTGCATTTTAATGACTGAATCGATATTGGAGAATCATCATAATCGTGTTTTTCCACATATTAATTGCCACATTAATGTTTGTGGGCGTGGAGAATGTCCCTTTTGCGGTGAACCGAACTTAATTTGATTATACTCCATTGTTCTAAGGAAGACAATAGTGTGTAAAGTAAGGCCCAGAGATAGTTACAAGTATGTGGACATTGCTGAACACCTGTGGACAATGTTCAATGCAAATAAGTGTATGTGAATGGAACATAAAATTGTAAGGTTTTGCAGAAATACGGGTAACACGCATAGAGTATGCGATCCAAAAAATATTTACTTATTATCTCCTTGTTTTGTTTCATAAGATAAAACTTACAAGCAACTACCATTGTAGTCTTAAGGAATAGTAACGCATACGAATGACCTCATATGAGGCTTTTAGACCTGTTTTTATTTAATATGAATGTCCGAGGACTTTCGTAATCATTTCGATTTAGATTCTAATTCAAATTCAAATTCAAATTCTTTATTGCTCATGCTTATTTTCTACTTCAGGTTTTACAAATTAATTTAAGTGCAAGCATGCACCCTGTTAAGGTATTGCAATATAATATTTACATAGTTTTGGAGAATATATTGTCATTATTATAGAGTAATTTTTAAAATAATAGTAGTGAAAGATAATTGTTATACAGACGTTACACGTTCATTAGCTCCTCTTCGTACATTTAACAAAAAATCAAAAGTGTTTGTAGAACGTACATTAAAAGAAAATATAGTGTATCAAATAAAAATTATAAATTATATTTATCGACTGCATTTAACTGATACAAATAAAAAGTGGATTTTTAAATATAATAACACAAATTTTTCAACTCAATCGTGTTACATATTATATACATTAATGACATTTTTTAAATTTTCTCTTTAATAGGTAACGTGGTTATAATAACTGATTTAGTAATTTGATTATTTGTATAAATAACTTGTTTAATCTCGTATATTTTGAGTGAGTTGCGCCGTATCAGTAACTATTTGTTTGGTATCACTTGTAATCTGAATACCGTTGCCTGTCAATTTGACTTTAACAAATCACATTTAGACTTTTTCGAGATAAAGTCCTGTACAAAATATCCATATCTCCTTTCTTTCTCCCTTCCTGTATCTTATTATTTATTGGATAAACGAACAGTCGTAAACATGAAGCGGCTATATACTTGTTACGAGTTATTTTACATGTTATCATAACTGTTACAATGCATTGAAACAGAGTTAAAATCTTCTATTTGCTGATAAGAACACTTTATTATTTGTATAACGTACAACGATACGTTATCCGTGATTTACGCGACACGACTTACAAGTCTTGATAAGTCTATCTAACTACTAAACTATGTATTGAAGATTTGATAAAGTCTTCTGGTTTTAACGTATATATAAATCTATGTGGTACTCCGCTCACCACCAGATAGGTTCCAGATCGGTAGCTGCGTAATGTTTCTGAGCACTGATATGGTAATTTTATATGTATGCAATTATGCCACAAGTATCAAATGAGGAATATGGTTTATAAAATATTATAAATATACAGGTAGCCTTTGTATTGACTACAATTACTGTATTGATTAATATATGTCACAAATACTACGTTTCCATTCTGCACTTTTTGCACGTTTGACATTAAATCTCAGCCAAAATATCTACTGACATATTTCGAGTGATGATAATTTTACGTATTATACATGCAAGAAAATATGTATCTGTGGAAACGCAAAGTTATAGATAAAAAATATATCGTAGATGTTATCTCAGTCTATGTGCTATCAAATAAAAGAAGTTTCAAATAATAAACAATTTTTTTTTTCATTACACGGTATTTACGTACCATATATGAATATCAAAGGTACAATGTAAAATCAGGTCATCGGCTTCCTAATTTTCTTTTATATCAATCGTAAGGACTTTGAAAATGAGATGTAAAAAAAAATGTATTTTACAAACACGGCTTATTTTGAGTATTATCATAATGCATGTAAAAGAAAGTAAATTTATTGTAACTATACACCAAAATGGATTAAGGAGTACCATCGTTGTAACATAACTGATAATTCAATAAATGTTGTATTGTATTTTGTAATAAACGTAATAATATCCACTGTTATGAATTCAATGAAGTCGCATACACTAACTTTAACTTCATAATGCGCAAAGTCATCCACATGTATGAAAGAACCACCGGAGTCATTCATGCTACTTCAAGTTTAATGGAAAAAATGACCAAGACTTCTTTCGAGATGCACGATTTAAAAGTTTAATGTACATACATATATAGTACCGGTAGTTACAGTTTACTACCGAGTGTATTTATTACGAAGTGTAGGTTCACTTCGTAATAAATATCTTCTACTCCTGCTTTTAAAGTTAATCCTTTACGAATTTATCTAGTAGTATAAGGAAAGAATATATAAAAAGTTTAATATTACACGAGTTACAAATTATACCAACACACCGACTAAAAATATAGAGGATCCAATTAAAGTCACTTAAATAAATATTGCGTACCGATTTCAGCAACTGATTACAAGTTTCATTTATTGGATATTTAATATGACTTACGATAACCAAACGTTTCATTTTAACTGAAACAGTTTTAAAATTATGTTACATATACATGTTTCATATTCATGTTCATTTAATGTTGTAGAAAAGAGATTATATTTGGTAAACGGTTAGACTTTAACCAAAAATTTTAAACGATTTTTTAATTACCTGCCACTGTTATTTACTACAGTTCCTATTATAATCAGTTTACAGTTTAATTTTTAGTATTCAATAACGCTAAAATTAATAATTACCAACTACAATATAACATTTTACTCCAAGATTTACTTTATAATAGTTTTAATGCCAACAGTATAACAAGACCTTTAAGTAACGTATTAAAATGTTTATTTCATTAGTAACTGGTCTCCGGCGGTGACAGCTGTATCCTGTTGTTCTAGACATTGTTTTATGTAGTGCATAGGCTGTACGTGGTTCCTTGTAAAGCTATCTCGTTTTGATATCGCTATATGTTAAGTTTAATCTTATAGAATAATTCAACATCTTTGCAATTGATAAACAATAACAATTACTTTTAACCTCTATACCTGTATACTTACTAGACTATTATGTATAAAGGACTACTTTCGATTAGTTTAGTATTTGCTTAAAAAGATAAACCTAAAGTATCTACGAACATACATAAAATTATACGCATACGAATACATACGTATAAGAAGTAATAATTTATAACCAATACGGATAAAATTGTATTAATACGTCGTGATATTAAAATATGAAAATGATATTGAATATTATTAAAATAAACACGCATATTAATACCTTTACAACATTCTCCATTTATATTCTGTGTTAAACAACCAGAAAAGGTATTGTCCTGAACAAATATTTCACCATGCATCGTCCTTAAGTTCCGGTTTTAAGCTAAGAATGGTGTTTCTTAACTTTTATCTTATCTCTGCGGAAGTAACATTCCCCTAAAAGTTATAATTTACATAGACATTCTGAATCTACAAAATTAATTGAAAAACTCCATATCGATCGTAGACAAGAAAATGGATTTAAAAACAATGATATATATAGCTTTATTTTTATGTTTACGGTCATTAAAATGAATAAAACGTTGTTAAGTAAGTAAAAAGTAACCATTCTCATTAAATATACCATTTTAAACTAATTAAAATTAAAACTTAAGTAGTTTATTTACGGCTTGAATATCACACGTTTTTTTTGTAAGTGAATGCAAAATAACAATACTCGTAAATTTTTTATTAACTTGTAGATATAGTTGATCCAAATAAAATCACGAGTATTTGCAAATTTACTTCAACCTTTCACATAACCCTAAAAGTTTACTTAATTCGAAAACTAGTTATTATTATTCTCAATTAAACCGATTGGTATTTGTATTACTATTAGTATTATTAGGTGGTAAAAAAATAGTTTTGTAGGGAACGTTAATGATACCTTTTAAACTGTTTCTTTAAACGTCATTTACGACATATTCAGATGAGTTTTTTCTCCTTTGCCAATCGCGTCACACCCTTTTCCGTAGCAGTCGTTGCTCGTTTACCTTAACTGATTTTTTGTCCAAAATTCCTGAGTCTTTCTCCCTCAAACCGGTTCACTGGAGTGCTCTGTCCATTCTTTGTCGATATACAGAAACCACATACAAAGTTACTTTCGCTTTACTACCACACAGTATTGGCATTTTATAAAACAAAACCGTTAAATTAAGAAAATATTTTTTTATATATATAACTAAATGGAATTGTAATTAAAATAAATTTAAGTCATCATATGAGTATGATTTAATTCATTGAGATGAATTAAATAAATATTAAGTCATTGATGACATTGTATGTGACTCACTCAAGTTATAGTAAACTTTATAATTAAAATGGGTATTATACGAGTATATAGGAAATATTATTCATTAATGAACTTAAGGAAAATATAGTGGTGGTGAATTTCATAAACAGACTAAATTGTCTTACAAATCTTTAATTGTTCTAACCATGAAAAGATTCAAATCGGCACAATAATTTAAAGCGGATTCCACGTTTAACGCGCATTCTACTTTTATATTCTGAGGTTGACTTCAAATTTTGTAAGGCTCACAGTGACGAAGCTTTTATATTATCTAATGGTCAGTGTACACTATTGACGTAAGATAAATCCAAAGACAAGAATATTAAGATAGATAGTTTGACAATAAAATCCATAAATATAAATTAGTTCGATACATAAATTGGAAACACTTTTAGGATTAAGCCACGCAAAATTTTCTGGTGCACTCTGTTTTTTTGTTTGCATACCTACAGGTATAAATTGTATTCCAAGTATGTTTAAGGAACATGAATATAAAACATTAATTCCAGGTGGTTTGATATAACTTTAATCCTAAACTAGAAATGAATAACAAGTTTATTTGATCAAAATATTGAACCATACATTTTAAAGCAATGTCATTCAGATCGTCAAGGAAACGGTAATGTATTTCCAGTTTAAACACAATTTTAGGACGATTGCATGCAAGTTACAGTAATTTTAGAGTTGTTTAAGTTGAAAAATCTCCTTTATCTCTATAGACATATATAACTATTTATTGTACGAGGGTTTGAACAATTCGTTTGTCAATAAAAACGATACCTGTTAACAAAAAACAATTTCGTTAAGGAACCCTACTTAGATCGTCACGGAACCGGTAATGTATTGGCATTGTAAACGTAACTTTAGGATGATTGCGTGCAAGTTACAGCCAAGCCTTCCAGACACACCCGGTTGCAGCTTTAAACAAACCATCGCGTTCCCCTTACACCCAGGGTTGTCATGCGAATCGCTTTATTTGCCACTGTGCACGCAATTTCTTAGTACTGAACTTATTAGTGGTACTTATGAAGTGTCACACAATGCGTATGTACTTATTAGTTCTAATTTGCTGAACTCGGAAAGAAGTTTCCCATATTAAGAGGAAACAAAACCAAATAAAATGCATAATACCTATAAACTATTAATAATACTTATAAAAACATAAACCCTAATAACATATTTAATTGCCTGTATTTATATTTTACTACTTGACTATATCATTGACCTCAATTACTTAATTACGTAATGGTTTGTAGTTTAGCATAGTTGTAATTTATATTTATAAAACTGTTTCAGAATTCATATTTTAAATTTAATATAGTTTAATTAAAATGGCGTGTTTTTCTCCAGTGTAATCAAAAATGATATCAATCAACAAAATGTTTAGGTCCTAAATTAAAATAAAATTGCATTTATTATAAAACGCTCTACATTTAATAGATATATTTCATTTCAACCAACAATTCTAATTACGAACCGTTTGGAGACACATTTTATTCTGATATGCAAGAAAAACATAATTTTCAAGCACTTTCAGTACCTTACTCAACACTTTTTATGACACAATTTATTTAAAAGCATCTTGGCCCTCACATCTATATGAAATGTAATTGAAATAAAAATTATGACATTCAAATTAGGCACTTGCTTACCATAAATATCGTAAAAATGATATCAAGTGCATTTACAAATTAAACTCCATTTTGTTCCCTGTCTGGTACCATTTCTTATTTTAACATATTTCTAATTAAGGAAAGCTTTCTTGAATTTTATTATAGAAGTTCTTGAACCACAGTGATATTTTAATGGTTAATGTACGTTTTAATATTATGTTATCGTGTATATTGTTTGGCCCCAAATTAAGAAGAAGAAATATCTTTACTAAAGGTATTATTATGTTAAATTATTACTTTCCTTTCGTTTATTTTCTCTCTTCAAATAGGTTTTACTGCTACTGCACGGCTATGGCCAAGTGTAGTAGAGTTTAAATTTAATCTGTGTGTGTTGAGAAATTTGCGGACAATCCTACACGTATTTAAAATGGCTGCTTTTTGTAGTGTAAAATACGCCTGAATTCACTAATAATAGCTTCTAAACCCATATTAAACATTGATTTGTGTTTTTGAATTTGATGGATAGGTATGTTTACGGTCCTTTTGTTTAACTATTCAATTTACCTCAAAACCTACTACCGTAGCAATTTTATGGATTAGAAAATGTTTAAATCTGTAGTAGGTGAAGTTGTCTATTTAAGTTACCTATTTGTTTGTAAGACCGCGGCTCCGCTTATCTCAATGTCAGCCTCTAGTTTAATTTATGCAAATAGTAATTGGTGATTTATTATTAAACCTGCAATATATCATCTGGAACCTGCCGGGCTTAGTGTCCGTGTTAGCTGACATTAGTATCAGGCATAATTACTGTTTAACCCCAATACTAGCCCTGTGCTTAATTAATACCACGCTCTGTCGCAACACGCTAAATTGGATAAACTGCAATTTCAATAAAATCATTTTTGACCGGTTTCCGAAATAAAGATGTGGTTCAAGTTCCTTATACAATATGTTGATATCGTTCCTGTCAGTACCTACAGTAAATTCCCAGTGACCGGTAAAAACCTGAAATAGCATCAAGTGTTATCAGCCTCAGGTGCGTCTCCTGTTTTATAAAGCGTTGGTTGTATGTGTCTATGGAAGACATTGAACGCTAATCCTCAGGGTCATTAGCTATTTAATAAAGAAATTCATACCTTTATAATAGTCGACACAACATACAAATTACGCATTGTTTAATGTCAACAAGGACAGCTACTTAGCCAAATATTGGTGCTTGACGAAGTATAAGGAGGCTCTTGATGTCCGGTCACGTTCACGCAAAATATTGGCAACGGTTATCAAGAATATCAATACGATATATTTATCTATAGGAAGTACAGATGCCGCATGCTAATCTGTAGTTCGGTGATATCATGAAAAGGATTTGGACCTTTACCTATTGTCTTCCATAGATATGATCATTGAATATATAATAGATGGTTCCAGATTATCAAAAAATATAAATCTTTACTGAAATAATAGTTAAGTAAGTGGTAAGAAAAGGTGGTAGAGCCGTTAGAGCTCGCCCGGGGCGGTACCACCGCCACCCTCATAACCCGCCGTAAAACAACATGT